>CM023533.1:65208952-65366452 GCA_013350335.1 Chimonanthus salicifolius
GTCCCACAATCAATGGAATGGATGGCTGAATTATTATAAGGCCATGGAAATTAGAAATCCATTCAAGGAATGATTAAAGGTTGAAACAAACATAAGATGATATTCGAATTCATGTTGTGATATTAAGATTGAATAGATTAAATGGAAAAGACTTTGGCTTTGGCTAGATGGTAGAGTAAATCCAAGTAAGAGTTATATGATGATAATGATTATGTTTTAAAATGATAAGAAGTGGATTCCATGAAGAAGGGCCTAGCCAATTAAACCAACAAAGAAGACTGCAAAACAGTCAGTCGACTGAACAAGGTGTTGGCCGAAACAAAAATCAGTTTCTGGGAGTTTCAGCCGACTGAATCTTGGGATTTAGTCGACTGAATATGAACTGGATTAAATATATGAGATCTATTGGTGGTTCAACCGACTGAATCTAGGATTCAATCAATTGAACACAGACGTAACGAATAAGAAAAGGAATCTGGAGTGTTTCATGTAACACCCCAATTTCTCAATGAAGTGGAAAATTACCAAAATGCCCCTGAGTTGTTAAATTAATTATTTTGTGATGTTGAGTAAGGAAATAGTGGGGCCCATTGCTCAAAATAAAATCATATGAGCACATTATGAATGTTAAGTTTGATTGGTTGGGTAATTTTCATCATTTGGGTCAAAAATGGCTAAATGGGTTAAAGGGCCCAAATGGGACCCATCGGGTCAAAATGGATGATTTGACCATTTTGTGAATTTAAATTAAATGGGGTTAAGCCTATTTGATTGGGAATCAAGTGGAGAAGAAATGGGTAGGCTTGATCCATATGCAAAAACCGATTACAAATGACCAAAATACCATAATTGGGTCATGGAGTCAAAAAAACGGGTCAAGGAGCTAAAGGTGGACCCAACGGGTCAGGTTGACTAGTTTGACCACGGATGACCGTGTGGGCCCTCAATGGAACTCAAGTGCGAGATAATTCAGCTTGAGTTGGACTGATTTGGAGTGAGTCTAAGTTAAGAAAAGAGTTGACTCAAATATGGAGCATTAAATGTGATGAGTTGGGTTGGAATAAAAATATCATGAGTTGGGTGAGTCAAAAATGGAAATCCAAGGGACTGTAAATCAGTGAGTTTAATGGTAATTTGAAGAGGTTGGCTGGTCTCAAACCAACCAAAACAAGTCCCACACGTTGGGGACTTGTTTTGGTGAGTTCAATGGTGTATGATTAATGGAAAAACATGGGTTTTGAGATGAGTTGCTTGGGGATCTGAATGGCTGCATGGGTAGCTGCCAATGGGTGCCTTGGAGGGCACCCAATGCCCATCGTTTTGTGCATGGATTGATGAGGAAGTGGAGGGGTTATGGTGGCTGAAATACAAAACCAATGAACACCATCACTTGGCCGATTTATCATTGCAAAGCCTAAGATTTTCCTCATCTCTCTCTCCCTCTCTCCTCTCTCCAATTCGTTGTTCTTCCTAGCTGGAACATCAGAGGATTTTACACCAGTAGATCAAGCACAAAACAGCAAAAGAAAAGAAGAAATAAAAGGGAGAAAACAAGGATCAAAGACAAGGAGGAAGTTTGGAAAATTTGGTAAGTATCTTTATGATATTTTGGTTTAAAAACATAAAATAAGTAGGGTATGTATTGGGACATGGTCATGGCCGAATACACCAATGTTTAACCTTGATTATGGAGGATTTAAAATGGTGAAAATAACCATTGGGTTCGGCCACCGTGGAGGGCCGAACCCCATGTAAAAGATTGCATGGTTTTCATGTTTTGGAAATATGAAAACCATGGGTTTTATGGACTGATTTTTGGGTTATTTTGTGGCCGAAATAAGTAAGGTTTTAAAGTGTGATGATAAAGATTGAAAGCATGGATTTGAATGTCATAATTTGGCCATGCTCTGGACGAATTTGACAACGGTCTAAACCATGTAAGAGATGGCTTGGTTTTCATGTTTTGAAACATGAAAACCATGGGTTTTGTGGACTGTTTTTGGGTTTTTGATTTAAGATTTAAATACATGTTTTAGAATGGTTAAAAATATGGATCTGAATGACATAGGGACTGAAGTTTTTATGGTCTAAAATCAGTGGATTAAAAGATGGAAAAGGACCATTGGGTTCGGCCACTTAGCATGGCCGAACCCCATGGAAACAAGTGGATGATGGTGATGGTTTTTGGAAATTAAAACCATATAAAATGATGAACTGTTATGGGTGTTTAAATCATGAAATTGGATGTCATGTTGGGCCATGGAATGGCCGAATACTTCAAGAAAATAAAACCTTGGATTAAGTTGATTAAAATGGTGTAAGTGTATCATTGGGTTTGGCCACATGGGATGGCCGAACCCCATGATCTTGTTTGAGTAATCGCTTGGTTTTTGAAAGGTAAAACCCGTTAATGTATGCTGTTTATTACATGATGATTGGAGGTTTAAAAATAGTAAGAATAACCATTGGGTTCGGCCAACATGGAGGGCCGAACCCCATGTAAAAGAGGGTTGGTTGTGGACTGTTTTTGGTATGGTTTTGGGAGAGATAAAACCATACCAATGGTGGAGATTTTTATGTGATAAGGGTACTGATTTTGGGTTGGCCATAGGATGGCTAAACTATGTGTTTAACATGGCTAAGGGGTAGAGCCAATTGGTATTTAAATAATGGGGTTGTTTTTGGGATAAATGGACTAAAGTTTATGGGTTTCTTATGAGATTTAAATGTGATAAGCTTACTGATTTGGCTCAGCCTATGGATGGTTGAACCATGTAATAACCTTGGAAAAAGGGTATAGCCTAAGTTAAATACCTAGGTTAAAGTTATTGGAACCAATGGCATGTTTGTAAATAAGGGTCACAATCATGAGATGAAAGATGGACCTAAGTGAAGTAAGTGTGGTTCGGCGAAGGTGTATGGCCAAACCCCACCTAGAAACATTTGTTTCGGGTAATATTTCTATGGTAATAAATTATTATAAAAGATGAGCCAATGGCAAAAATTGTAAATATGGGCAATAATGGAAGGACTTGAAAGAAGGACCAAATCAAGATGTTTTGGGTCTTATATGTGAATGGATATTTAAGTGACAATATGATTTACTGATTATTGTATCACAAGGTGACGAGAGTTGAACGACGAGCGAGTCGTGACCGGATAAAGCCTAAGAAAGAACGGACGCTGAAGTGATTCTTCAGTAGGTTTCCTACCTACTTGTAACCACGGTTTTACCCCAGTTTTTCTTATGAGACTCTTGTTTTATTTTATGTGTTTCAAATGATATATTATGCATTAACAAATGGCATACATGCATTGGCATCTCATGCATAGACATGGGATTATGAATGAGGTCCTACAGTGTTTCAAGTTATGAGTTACGTCCTTCCTCGGTGGTGCAAGTCACGCCAGGAGGAGTAACATGATGATCATAGTCACATTGGTCTCCTTAGGCGATTAGAGTCCCGCCAGGAGGACTAATACGTGATATGAATCAGTCAATGATGAAGAGATGGAAGTTGTATTGTAATTTACCTTGACGGTGAAAGGCACGTCAAGTGATGGCTATGAAGGTACATGATGGGGGATGCTCATTGCATGTGCATACTTCATAGCATGGTTTTACGTGTTTTAATGATCATTTATATGTATATATGCATGTTTTATATGCTAATCATGTGGTAGCCCTGATTCGGGACCCTACCGGGCTCATTGATCTAACGCCCTAATTCTATCCTCAGAGGAGATTGCAGGTACAAGTAAAGGGAAAAAGAAGGTCGATGACCGGGAGGGGAGCCAAGCCTAAGCGCTTGAATGATGGATTGGATTACTTTATATTACTGACATTTGAATACTTTTGTTGGACATGTAATAATTCATTACTTGCTATGGGTTGCTTAGGATATTGACAATGTATGGTTGATTTATGTAATTATTATTTGAGACTGGTACTGGCTATCTTTTCATATTATTCCGCAGTTAACCTATACTATTCCGCAAGTTGATGTTAGTTCCATGTGTGTTCATTATCATGGTCTAGTCCATGTACACATGGGTGGCCAGTTAAGGTTCGGACTTGGGTAGTCTGAACTTAACTATCGTCGTGACGCCGCCCGCTCTCTTCCGATGTTTTATTATTATTAATTAGACTCTGAAATTCTCAGAAAGGGCGGGGCGTTACATTTCATCCGACTGAATCTATGATTCAGTAGACTGAATGATTGCTTATCAAACACAAAAATCGTTGGTTGAGGATTCAGCCGACTGAATCATGGGTTTGACTCAGAGTCAGCCAACTGAATCTGTGACTCAGTCCACTTTTACGAGTAAGGGTTAAAAAACAGTGCCGAGTTGGATTTCAGCGGACTGAAAGTCTGCGGTAAGGCAGAGAACTGTAGCTGGGCATGATTTAGTCGAATGAATTGAAAAGTTTAAATTTTTGAATATTTTACAGAAACTTCAGTTTATCTGGAAGGCTGTAGGGTTGATGGAAATTAAATGAATAATCAAATTGATATATGTATGTGATTAAATTCATTAAGGTAAAGAGATTTCGCAAAAGGTTAGCAATTTGTTGTGATTTGAAAATGAAATGGCATTATTGCATTCACTACCTCATGCATGGCATGGGAGGGAGTACATAGGACAAAAACCATGTTATGAGTTGTTTGGACATGACTTGGGGCTTGAAAACTAGCTTGAAAGAAGTTATGTGAACCATTGATATTTTGGCCTTGTCTGGGATTGCGAGATAGGGTACGGTGTAATTTGGGCCAAAGAGCACCAGGGTAACTAGTCCAAAAACCCTGCGCAGAGGGAAGAGTCCACGCTCCATTGTTAATTCCGATTAACATAAGTGGGGAGGTATAACAGTGACCTAGTGGTGCCGTCACAAAACACTACGGACGTAAATGGCTAGGGGAACACCTTGATATGGTTTTATTTTATCAAGGAAACTATTGATATGATTTGTATTGTGATTGGATATGGAGATTGGGTGAGGGATCATCGGCATATGACACCCATGACATGACACATACATTAGATATGATTATCCTGCGCTGTTTTTAATACTATGAGATGCTTTACTGTTTTGATTTGATGTATTATCATGATTTTCATACTGATCCTATGTGTACATAACCCTATTTGGAATTCCTACTGGGCGCGTTGACTAACGCCCTACTTCTACCCTTTAGATGATGGAACAAGAAACGACAAGGACATGGGACATGATGGGAGCCAAGCATAGGAGTTTGGGCAGATTCATTCTTATTACTTAGTTTGATTTTGGAATGATGTATTGAGATGATTGATAATTTTGGGATTGTAATAACTTAGTAATATTTTGCTGTGGTTTGATGATATTTAAACTTCAGTTAATTTTTAAGTGATTGACTTCCTTGCTTAATATTGAGGACATGTATATGGATGAAATCTTATCCCTATGTTTATTCTGCAATTATTTGTAAGCATGTGAAATGTCATAGTGGTCTTAGTCCACGCAGACATAAAGGTGGCCAGTTAAGGGTCGAGTTTAGAAACCTGGACTTAGCTTGCGTCATGATGTTCCCGCTCTCTTTCACTCTTTATTTAATATATATATATATATATACTTACTCTGATTTTCGGTGAGTGAAAAAGGGCGGGGCGTTACATGCTATGACATGAAATGGAGATTTTGGTGACTACAAACTTAGGCTGTGTATTTCCTGGCTATTGCACTAGTCTTTCTTGGAAATCATACATACCATGGAAATTACGGTTTCCAAGTGCAAAATTTCACTTTAAATCTGTTAAACATGGTTGTTTGTTTACATGCTAGAATGGGGTAATGTCTTGGTAGCTTGTTCTTGCATAGAGTTGATCAAAGTGTGCTTAACCCAGGGAATGTGATATATGTTGTGCCTATCTTGATGAATATGATTTATGCATATCATGCTAGTATTGAAAATCAAATGAGGTTTTTTGTTTTTTTTTTTTAAAAACAGAAATTTGATTTTTTTTAAGGAAAATCCAATGTGTGCTTTGGCCCTATCAGCTATGAGACCGATTGCCAGGACGACTAATCGTTCGTGTCGGGGAACTAGGTTAAGTTAAAACCCATGTCGTGTTTTGAGCATTATTTCATTCATAGTTTCTGCGACTCCTCTCCTCCTTCCTATGAAAAACCAGTTATTGGGTCGTGCCCTAGACCTCCAAAGACGATCGTTCGAAAGACGATTCGTGGTTTTGGTCTGGAAAAAGGTTTCCCTTACCTCCTGTAACCATTCCCCTTGCAGATTCCACTGTATTTTTCGCTCGAGTAAGTCCCATTGTTTGCCCAGTTCGGTTCTGTTACAGTATTCGTGAAAAGTAGAGAGGAAAAGGCAAGAACCAAGTACGCAGAGAACTTTAAGACTCCAGAAATCGAGGTTGAACCCACTGATTCTTCACCTCCAGCCAAAAGAGCCAAACCCAGGGAGGTACGAGCAAAATCGAGACCCAAGCGCTCTAAAATTTCTTTTGAGGACATAGTCACCCCTTAAAATCAATAGAACCATGGGGTTCGATTCAAGAAAAAGGCCAAGAAAACTTCCTCTCCACAAAATAATTCTTCCAAACTAACCCCTAGAAGATCAAGTGGAGTGACCATTAGGGAGCCTACCTCTCCAGTTAGGCCTTATGTAGAAGAAGTAAGTGGTAAAAGGAAATCTGAAACGGAACCCACTCCCTTAGTAGAATCAAGTAGTGATGAGGATACACCTATTAGGAGACATGCTACTGGTGAGGGAAGTCGAAGAGAAGAAGAAGAAGTACACGTGGAAGAAGGATGTCATGCTAAATAACATATTGGAGTTGAAACTGTCAGCTTGGGTGCAAGATAAGGAATATGATGATAGTGCAGAAGAAGATGATGTAAATCCAAGGGATCAAGGTATTAGGTCTGAATATGAAGATATAAGTGAAGAAGAGGAAGATCAAGCTGATTATGATGGCCCCCTCTTATTGCCACTCAAGCCTTATTCCTCATTCAGGGAACTTAACATGGAAATGACAACTGATGTAGAGCTGTTTGATAAGCTTGGTGTTCTCAAACACCTTAGAAAGGTTGGATGGGAAAACCTTCTAGAGTGGGGTGGAAAATTGTAACCCAGGATGGCCAAGAGGATGTACTGCTCAATCGAATCTCATAAAGAAAAAACAAATTGGTTTTGGTTTTACTTCCAAAACCAGGAACCCGTAGAAGTTGGTCCTGTAACGCCTTGCCCTTTCCACCCTTCCGAAAATCAGAGTCTGAAAATTTCTTTTGAAAGAAACACAGAGTGAAAGAGAGCCGGCGGCGTTACGACGCGAGTTAAGTTCAGACTACTCGACCCAACCACATCATGTGGGGTTCGGCCATGCCCATGGCCGAACATCATCAACTTAGAATTTGTCATTTTATGGGGTTCGGCCCTATACTTGGCCGAACCTTGTAAACCAACTGTAACGCCCCGCCCTTTTCCACCCTTCCGAAAATCAGAGTCTGAAAATTTCTTTTGAAAAAACACAGAGTGAAGGAGAGCGGGCGGCGTCACGACGCGAGTTAAGTTCAGACTACTCAAGTCTGAACCTTAACTGGCCACCCATGTGTACATGGACTAGACCATGAAAGATAATACACACATGGAACTAAACAATAACTTGCGGAATAAACTAGACTATTTGCTGAATAGAATGACTAGATAGCAAGTAACAGCCTCAAATATTAATTAACATAAATAACCATCCATAGTTAGTAATCTAATCAAACCATAGCAAAGTATTAACTTATTACATGTCCATAAATTATAACTCAAACGTTAACAAATAAAAGTCATGTTCATCAATCAAGCGCTTACGCTTGGCTCCCCTCCCGGTCATCGACCTTTTCTTTCCCTTTCCTTGTACCTGCATTATCCTCTAAGGATAGAATTAGGGCGTTAGATCAACGCGCCTAGTAGGTTCTCGATTCAGGGCTACCACAAGGTTAGCATATAAAACATGCATATATATATATATCAAAGTACATGATCATCAAAAACATATAAAACCATGCTATGTATGTATGCAATTGTAATGAGCCCCACCCCATCACACATACATAGTCATCACTTGACGGGACTCTCACTGTCAAGGTTAGAACCCTACTTCGCTCGATTTTTGGGATGAAAATTTTTAAAAAGAGGGTTATATTGTAACACCCCGATTTCTCAATGAAGTGGATAATTACGAAAATGCCCTGATTTGTTAAATTAATTATTTTGAGATGTCAAAAAAGGAAATGGTGGGGCCCATTGCTCAAATTAAGGTCATATGAGCACATTATAAATGTCAAGTTTGATTGGATGGGTAATGAACATCAATTGGGTCGAAAATGGCTAAATGGGTCAAAAGGCCCAATTGGACCCAATGGGTCATAATGGATGATTTGACCATTGTGTAAGCTCAAATTAAATGGGGTCAAGCTGAACTGATTGGAAATCAGGTATAGCAAAAATGGGTAGGCTTGAAACACAAGTGAAAACCAATTAAAAATGGCAAAAATCAGCCCATGAATGGGTCATGTTGTCAAAACGGGTCAAGGGGCTGATTGGGGACCCAATGGGTCGGGTTGACTAGGTTGACCATGGTTGACCGTGTGGGCCTTCAAATGAACTCAAGTGTGAGTTAATTCAACTTGAGTTGGACTGATTTGGAGTGAGTTGGATTTAAGAAAAGAATTGACTCAAACTTGGTGCATTAAATGTGATGAGTTGGATGAGTTGAGTTAGAATAAAAATATCAAATGTCAAGTAAGTCAAGAGGAAGTGGAAAGGTGTTCTTAATCACACACAACCCTTAGAGAATCAATCCCAACCGTTGGGAGTGAAAGGGTGCTTTGGCAAAGCCAAAAGACACCAAACTTGGGGCGGCATCATCTCATCCCATGAGATGCATGTGTTTAAACATGAAAGGTTGCACCGTTTGGTGAAGGGGTGTCTTGGATGACACCCAACATCCCATCGTGTTTAGTAAAATTATATGAGGGAGGATGAATGGGTGATGGGGCTGAAACTACAAAAGGCAAAGGTTACCTTTCTTGGCCCTTTTTGTCATTGCAAATCCAAGAATTCCCATCTCTCTCTCCCTCTCTTCAAGTTCGTTTCTTGGCTAAACAGCAGAGGTTTTGGCACCAGTTATTCAAGCATAAACCAGTAAAGAATTAAGGAAAGAAGGAAGAAATAAAAGGGAGAAACCAAGGATCAAAGGCAAGAAGAAAGTTTGGAAAATTTGGTAAGTATTTATGTGTTATTTTGGTTTAATAACATGGAACAAATGGGGTATGTATTGGGCCAGGGTTATGGCCGAATACACCAAGGTTTTAACCTTGATTAATAGAGGTTTTAAAATGGTAAAAATGACCATTGGGTTCGGCCACCATGGAGGGCCGAACCCCATGTAAAAGATAGGTTGGTTTGATGTTTTGAAACATAGAAACCATGGAGTTTTTGTGGACTGTTTTTGAGGTTTCTTTAAGATTCAAATGCATGTTTTAAAGAGGGTTAAAAACATGGATCTGAATGACATAAGGACTGAAGGTATCATGGGTTTAAATCATGGATTAAAACTGCTGAAATGGACCATGGGGATCGGCCATCTTGGATGGCCGAATCCCATGAAGTAATATGGTCATTTGGACAAGTTGATGAATTTATTTGGATGTTTTAAGAGGTAAAAAAATGCAGTAATGTTATGTTGTTTATTACTTGTCTAAATGAGATCTAAAACATATTAAATAGGACAAAAACATGGACATAGGGTTCGGCCACTTTGGATGGCCGAACCCCATGAAAATATTAGATGATTTTGTGTGATAAAAACAATGTAAGAGTATGATGATTTATGGGAATTAAATGAGGATATGGTTACTGTTTTTGGCTGGCTGGTATAGGGCTGAACCATATCAAGGTTAGGGTTAAGTTATTGATTCAAAATCATGGGTAGATGATGGACAAAATAAATCAAGAGAACCATTGGGTTCGGCCATGTGCATGGCCGAACCCCATGGGCTGTTTTTGGAATAAATGGACTAAGTTCATGGGTTGTGTTTTATATTATTCCCATGATTTTATAAAGGGTTTAAAGTATTGTAAAGGAGAACCATTTGATGATGGAAGAGTGGGAATACAAGGTTCGGCCAAGTATAGGGCCGAACCCCATAAAATGACAAATTCTAAGTTGATGATGTTCGGCCACGGGCATGGCCGATCCCCATATGATGTGGTTGGGTCTTAGATATGAATAAACAAGTAAGTGATAGTATGATTTACTGATTGTTATATGGACAAGGTACCGGAAGTTGAACGACGTGCGAGTCGTGACCAGGTGACGCAAAAGAAAGATCAAATACTGAAGTGAATCTTCAGTACGTTTCCTACCTACTTGTAACCACAGTTTTTATCCTCGTTTTCTTTATGAGACTCTTGTTTATTTTATGTGGTTTCAAATGATATGTTATGCATTTACAAAAGGCATACAAAGCAATGGCATCTCATGCATGGACATGGGATGATGACTGAGGTTATACAGTGTTGCAGTTATGAGTTACCGTCCTCCTTAGGAGATGAGAGTCCCGCCAGGAGGAGTAACATGAAGAGAAGAGTCACAATTGGTCTCCTTAGGCGATGAGAGTCCCGCTAGGAGGACTAATATGTGAAATGAAACAACTCAATGATGAAGTGTCTTTCCACAGGTAAGGATGATTACTGTGGATTACCTTATCATGTGAGACCCAGATGAAAGTGTACTATGAATTACCTTGATGGTGAGAGTCTCGTCAAGTGATGGCTATGTATGTGTGATGGGGTGGGGCTCATTACAATTGCATACATACATAGCATGGTTTTATATGTTTTTGATGAACATGTACTATGATATATATATATGCATGTTTTATATGCTAACCTTGTGGTAGCCCTGATTCGGGAACCTACTGGGCGCGTTGATCTAATGCCCTAATTCTATCCTCAGAAGAGAATGCAGGTACAAGGAAAGGGAAAGAGAAGGTCGATGACCGGGAGGGGAGCCAATCCTAAGCGCTTGAATGTTGAACTGGACTTCTTTATTGACGTTTGAGTTATAATTTATGGACATGTAATAAGTTAATACTTTGCTATGGTTTGATTAGGTTATTAACTATGGATGGTTGTTTTATCTTATTTATCAATTGAGATTGTTACTTGCTATCTAGTCATTCTATTCCGCAAATAGTCTAGTTTATTCCGCAAGTTGTTGTTGGTTCCATGTGTGATTTGTTATCATGGTCTAGTCCATGTACACATGGGTGGCCAGTTAAGGTTCAGACTTGAGTAGTTTGAACTTAACTCGCGTCGTGACGCCGCCCGCTCTTTTTCACTCTGTGTTTCGTTCAAAAAAAAATTTCAGACTCTGATTTTCGGAAGGGTGGAATAGGGCGGGGCGTTACAGGTCCCCCATTGGTGGCTCAACTGATTGGAATACCTGTAATGCCCCGCCCTCTTTCACTATGCCAAAAATCAGAGTATATTTTTTTTTTTTGAAATAAGGAGTGACAAAAAGCGCAGGACGTCACGACGCGAGTTAAGTCCGAGCTTCCAAAGCCCGGCCCTTAACTGGCCAACCCTACGTGTGCGTGGAACTAAGTCCACGAGAACGGTTCACACGTACTAAGTTAAGCTTGCAGAATGTAAACTTAATGCGGAATTATAATAGAGTCTATCCTACCAATTTTAGATAGCAATGAATTACATCACTTAATTAATAAATACCTCAACTTAAAATGTCCAAAATAAAAGTCCAAACCATAGCAAGTAGTGTAAATTATTACAGTCTAACAAGCTAGCTACTCAAATTACATTTGCATAAATAAAACTTAAATACAACAATCTAGCTCCTTCAAGCTCCTACGCTTGGCTCCGATCACTTCCTTCACTTTCTCCATTTCCTGCGTCATCATCTAAGATAGAAGTAGGGCGTTAGACAACGCGCCCAGTAGGTACTCCGAGTGGGTCAGCACATGGATTAGTATAAACAAAACACATAGATATAAGCATGCAATCAATGCCATGCCATGGATGTCATATGCCATGAGTCCCACCCATCATCCATATCATCATCACATAATATCCCTCTTGATGGAAAAGGCACATCAAGGTATCCCCACGTTTGTTTATCGGTCGCCCCGATGGAGCGTAGACTCCAGTTACAACCACAGTCACATAATGTCCCTCTTGATGGAAAAATCCACATCAAGGTATCCCCACGTTTGTTTATCGATCGCCCCAATGGAGCGTGGACTCCGGTTGCATCTCAAACATAGTATCCCTCTTAATGGAAAATCCTCATCAAGGCATCACAATCACATGGTAGCCTCTTGATGGAAAATCCTCATCAACGTATCACAACTCCATAGTATCCCTCCCATGCCATGCATGAGGTGCAAGTGCAACATGCTATGTAATAATAATAAACGCCATAGCATTCAAAATCCCATCATTAAGACATATCATTTGATACCAAAATAATTTAAGTAAAACATTCACATACACATAATCCATGGTTTTCAGTGAGGTAGGAATCCTACCAATGTCTAAATACCGGGTCCTTGGGTTTTCCATCCAAAGATCAATCATTGATCGCGCACCGCTTGCGAGATCCCATTACCTTATTACACATCAACAAGTCAAACCAATGTTCCAACCATGTTTAAGTCCACAATACATGCCTTAGTGGGGTTCTGCCATACAACATGGCCGAACCTCACCCACTTGGTTTTTGGGTCCCTTTTTAATCCTTAGATCATTTTAATCATGTGTGTCCAAGATCAGCCACCCTTTGATTCATTAATCCAAGCACATAAGTTAAATCATTCAAAAGACCCTAAGTCCACAAACATTCCCCATGGGGTTCGGCCATACACGATGGCCGAACCCATGGTCCTTCCATTTCCCCCAGTATTTACCTTTTTGCCATTATTTTTTCCATGGCTAAGCACTCCTTTCATTTATACATATCTAGGTCCATAACTGATCCACAAACATGGATCCATAAATGACTCATTAATCGTGACATAAAAACCCTAGCAAATCCCTAATAATGCCGCGATTCCTTAGCTTGATAATCCATTCATTTGAACATTTGATTTCTTCAACATGCATGGACCTACCATGTCCATAAAATGGGTCATGGGGTTCGGCCATACAACATGGCCGAACCCATGATGTCTTATCTTTCATCCCCTCTTAAATCATTTGCAACATTAGGTTCATGAACAAGGTCCCTCCATGGGGGTTTAATAATGCACTTTGGTCCAACATTTTGCAACCCATAATCCATTAACATTTCTTCCATTTTTCATGGTCCAAATACCTCTAAGTCCATTAATATTTCTCCATGGGGTTTGGCCATACAACATGGCCGAACCCATGGTCCATGGTTCTTCCTCATTTCCTCATTTCAAGTTCATCATTTACACATTTAAGCCTCATTAAAAATCACTAACACCTTTGCATGTTTTTAATCCTTAAAAACCTTTTAAACTCACCAACATCCTTTCATGGGGTTCGGCCATATTGTATGGCCGAACCCTATGGTTCATCATTTTCTTTAAAAACAACATACATCCATGATTTGTTACCTTGATGGGATTCGGCCATACATCATGGCCGAACCTCATCCAACCCCTTTTTTTTTTTGTCTTTGATGGTTCTCATACAAAAAACCCTAGGGTTTGGCCATGCAAAGTCCAAACCATTCACCTTGATCAATTACCTTATTTTTGGCATGCATGAGGTCTCTTCCATATGTCCATAACAATTAGGGTTCGGCCATACAAGGGCTGAACCATGATCCTTGACCTTTTTCCATGCTTAAGCCCTGCATGCATACATAGACCATATTTACATAGTGTCCTTAGTATTCCATTAATCATATGGGTTACCCTAATCACCTTTCCTTTGTCCAACCCATCCCATTCCTTGGATGGATCTTTAAGTCCATGGCCCATAATATTTTGGCCATTCTTTAATCCAAGAAAATGGGATTCCATGATTCCCTTTAGCTCCATTTTAATTTATAAATCACATCAAGGTATACTTACCGCTTCCGCGTCTCCTCCGGTTTCTTTTGCTCCTTCTTGTTCCTCCACTCTTCTCCTTAGTCTTTCTTCTTTCTTACTTCCTGATCTTCGGCCAAGAGTGTGAAGAGGGTCTAACATAAAAACCCCAATGAGTGGTTTGGCGTTGGAGTGTAGGTTTGAGAGAGGGAGAGGATGAGAGAATGGAAAACTTCTCTAAGTCTTTCTTGTCTTGAGAGGGGCATTGGCCATGAATGGGAGGGAGAGGAGCTTGAGGTCCCAAATTTCTCTATGTTTTTTTTTTTTTTTTTTCTCTTAGGGTGAGGGTCGGCTAGGAGAGGGAGGGAGAGAGTGAGATGAGAGATGAGATGGAAAACCCTAGCTTTTCCCCATCTTGTTTTGGGTTGCCTTGGGTTAGACTCCACCTTCATCAATGTGGAGTCTTCCCCATGGGCTCTTTGACCAAACCCTCCACATGGCACACACCACTCCATGCCAATGGTTTTGGCTTGGGCTCCTTTGGTGGTTTGGGTAGTTTCCATGAGATGAAACCACCACCTCTCTTTGGACCAATCCATGGTCTTGCATGTCCCCATTTCAAGCATCTTGTCTAGCCAAGGAGGGAGAATGCCCTCCACATGGCACATACCACCCCCTTGTGCCCAACGGTTTTGGTTTTTTTCTATGGGTGGTTTGGTGGTTTGGATGAGGTGGAACCACCACCTCACTTTTGGCCAATGTATGCCCTCCACCTAAGCTCTTGGTCTAGCCAAGGGGGGAGCATGCCCTCCACATGGCACACCCACCCCATCCCAACGGTTTTGGTTGCTTGGTTTCATCTTGGTGGTTTGGTGGTTTCCATGAGATGAAACCACCCACTTGACTCACTCCATTTTCTAGGTAACTCACCCCCATTTGACTCACCTTTAATGTAACTCAACTCCTAACTCAATCATGGATTTTATTTCCATCTAACTTAGGTGTTTTAATTAATTAATCTAATTCCACTTACCACATTTAATCCTCTTTAATTTATCTTTGACCCACCCATGGTTGACCAAGTCAACCATGGTGGTCGGCTCCACCTTGTCTTGGTCCACACGCCACCTCACTTGATGAGGTGGAGTTGGGTCCCACTTGGCCACGCCATTTGGCCATGCCACTTGGATAATTCCACTCCTACATTTGCCAATGAGATAGACCCTATGTCTTTGATCTTAATTGGGCCCATGACCCAATTAAATCTACTACTTACCCATTTACCCTAATGCTCAAACCATCTTGACTCATTGGGTCCCAATTGGGCATTTCACCCAATTGACCATCATTGACCCAATTAATTGGACACAATTCAATCCATGGTCCATTGGACCATACTTGGGCCATTGCCCCAACTTTGATCCATCCAACATCTATTTCATAAAAAATTCTCAATTTCCACAAATAAATAAATAATAACCAATATATTTCTTGATTTAAAAATCCGGGCTATTACAATACCCATGTTTAAGGATCCCTTCGTATCAGTCATCCATAGCAAGTTTGAGACAAGGATGAGAGACAAGTAGAAATTTGTAGACAAGTTTTGCGAGAAAGGAAAGATAGTTGTATGGAGGAAAAGGATTTGGCTCATGAAAGCCGACATGCTTCTAGAATATAGGTTGTTGTACCTATTTTTCTGTTCCATTCTCTCTCCTAGGCATGGGAACAAGGGTGATTTGAATCAATTCATGCTAGCTCACATGCACGCAGTTGTCACTGGGAAAAAGCTATGTCTACCCACCATCATGTACCAGACCATTATAAAGTACATCAATTCTACCATGGCCAGTCATCTTCCTTTTTGCTACCTCATGTATAGGATAGCACTGCATTTTTTAGTAGTGCCTCCAGGGAGGATAAGCCCCAGTTCACTCGATCTCTGGATGCCACTGCAATCAGTAAGTCTCTCAGTAAGTCTCTGGGAAAGACTTTATATGAACAACTTCTAGGTGTTGCCTCTATACCCTCTCCCATTTTTGTTCTATACTTTTCCTCAACCCCTGTAGGAGAAACTAAAGTAGCAGAGGGCACAGATGAAGAACCAAGGTTCGACACTATTAGTCGAAGGTTCCTCGAGGATCTCCTTTAAGCTTTTGAAGATAGGCAGTCTACAAGGCATAGTGCCTTGGAAGCCAAGTTTGACGCCTTAGCATCCTATGTAAAGGAATCCATCCAAAGCTTCATCCTAGTTTTTCTTTTGTGTTTTTGAAAAACTGAGTGTTTGGCTTGTAATCATTAAAATCTATTTGCATGGAATGGTTTTGTGAATCAATGCAAATGATATTGTTTAATCCCTCTCTCCTTGTTATGTGATGCCATGGTTATTGCTTGCAGCTATCATGTGTATTGAATGGTTTGTTTTCAATATGAATGCATGCGTGCTTTGATGGTTTGAATGTCATGTATCTTTGTCAATTGTTGACAAAATGGGGGAGAAAGTGATAGAAACTAAATACTTATGGGGGAGTAGGATGATGGAGAAACTATTGCAAGCTTGGGAAGCTTGATGTATGGGGGAGATGCATTGTGTTGCATTGATGTTTAGTCCATGGATACATGTTTATGTTTGGACTAACCCCACTATTGATTTTCAAATCTTTGTAGCTTGCTTGTGTATTTACAGGTAAATTTGCAAATAGAACAAGCTGAGCGAGAATATGAAGCGAAACCATATTCCATGTGTCATTTGAATGTTATCATGAAATTTGTATAATTTTTATTTCAAATGATGTATATTTGGGAATGGATGATTATTGAGCGTGTATTTGTTTAGCTTCTACTCTTTATCACGAATTGACAAAGGGAGAGATTGTTAGTGCCCCGGCTTGCCGAGTCACCTGTTTGTCAAGTTCGTGACTTAGGAGAAGGCTTGCCTTAAAGAAAGAAGCTCAAGACTCAAAATTCAAGTGTTGGTTGAAGTATGAAGACTCAATGGATCAACACATGTATGGCAATCACGGAAGATAATTGGCCATATATGACTTAGGTGGAACTCAAACCTTAGGTGGACCATCCCTAGCTTAGACATCATATCTGGAAAAGTAGCCAAGCCTAAAAAGTGTTAGACACTGAAAGCTCCCAATCTTCAATGTGCTTGAACACCATGATTGACCCTAGATGAAGAGGAGGAGGGACGGGGGGGAGGGGGGGGGGGGGGGGGGGTGGGGTGGTTGTGTGGGGTTTTGAATTGGTCAATCCCATTTTTAATGGTGTTTACAAATTTCTTGATTTTTTTAGTGCAACTGAATACTTAATCAATAGATTTGTTTAGTGTGGTGGATTGTTTTATTCAATTCTTTAAACATTCACACTAAGATTTTGGTCCCTTTACTTAAAGATTTATTATCAATGCTAATGCACAATGTATAAAGATAATCAATATGCAAAGCGATGTGTGTTAAGAAGAGTACTTAAACATTAAATACAAACACACGAAAATCAAACACCATAAGACCAATTTAAAGTGGTTCAGTTAGCCAACCTACATCCAATGTTAGGACTCGCTCAACCTTGAGCTATCACCAAAATCCACAAAGTGGGGACTTACACCCTCACAATTAGAGTAGGAGTTCCACATCACTCAATCGGCTGGGAATTTCACCCACTATTGTCGAATAGGAATTCCACCTATCGATTTGCCTGCAAATTCCACCCACCACTGTGTCGGAGACTCCACTCTAGAGTTTTTTATAGTGGTTCTGGAGTACTTCTCCTAAATCCACTTTCGGAACAAAGGTTTTAATGAAAATTAAAACCAAGAAACACTTACTTTTGAAGCTCTTTCTCCTGATGTGTGATCCTTCAAGAGCCCACTTAATGTGTGCCGATGCACCTCCTTGTAGTCAATCTGGCCATTTCAGGGTGTCGAGGAAATTGGTTCTACCAAAGGTTTCCTAGTTTAAGATTCTCTCCTTCTCACTTTCTAACTCAATCCTCAGATTGGTTGTTTATGAGCTTTCTTCCTTCCTCTCTCTCACAACTCAATTCATCTGATTGGTTGTATTTGATTCCCCTAGTGTAAGGATGAGAGAAAGAATGATCCTTTTGTTGGCCCTTGTTAAGGTCACTGATAAATATCAGGGTCCACCTGATCCTTCTGAAGGATACCAACTGGTTGTATAAAGGTTTGTTTATACAGCGAAGGCAACCAGTTGTAGTAACTGTAATGTATCGACAGGTTGGTTGCACTGAGGGGTCGGTGACTAGAAATGTTACCGTTGCAAACCCGACCGTTGTGCATTAATTGTACTCCTCCCAACGGTAATATTCTTTCTCAGTCGACATGTCGTTGTCGCCGATGGGTCGGTCAATATGAGAGACTCATTTTGGTGCAAAACATGCTTAATAGTAGTTTCAACTCTTAGAAACTTGTTACCCAGAACGACCTGTTGCCCTTTACCTAGGAGTCGGTTATGGTACTCTCAATCGGCCTTTGATTGCCGATATGTCTGTTTCTTCGAGAGTCCACATGAGTTCAAGGAATCCAAATCTCAAGATCTTGATCGAGGAATCGATGACCACAAGGGGTCATTTCAATCTTTTACCCAGGGGTCGGTGCATATGAGACCCTCGATCAGAGGCATATCCAGAATGATATTTCAATGTTCCAGAACCTATCTCAATCTGGCCGACCAGTCTTTAACCACGATGGGTCGATCCTGTCTGTACCGAGGGGCAGGTGAGAACGACTGGTCGAGCTAAAAGTGAAACCAAATACATATTTCCAAGTTGGATTCCAATTTACTGTCAACTTTCCTCTCTAAGCTTTTTATGATTTAACCATTTGTTCTACTAAACCTGGGGATAGTCCTCTCTAAGGTGTTGGTACCGTCTAAAGTCATCTATGATATTTTCTCTTGATCATCTTGGATCTTGAAGCTTCCAGCAAGTGCTTCTTTCCGAGTTATGGAATCCATAAACATAGGGACTTAGCCAAGCTGAGGCACTAACAATCTCCCCCTTTGTCAATTTCATGACAAAACATAAAAGCTAACCCTTTTACAAACCCACCCTTATTACAACACATTTGAATATAAAATATTACATTGATTACATGTACATATTCAAATGGAAAAATAAGACTATGGTCTTCTCATATTCTTGTTCAGCTAGATTCATTTCATTTTCTTATTCAAGTACATAAGCAAGCAACACTAGAAAATCATTAGAAGGGTTAGTCCCAAAACATAGAAATGCATTCATGGACTAAACAAGATTTGTATTCAAGCTCTTCCATATTCCCTAATTTCCTAGTGACCAACACTACCCTTGAAAACATTGTTAAACTCAGTTGGCCTTAGAACGATACAAACGTCAGTGGTGATCCATCAGCCACAAAACAAAATGGTGAAACAGAATTAAGTAATGTGTGTCCTTCTGGATTTAAGGGAAACAAAAAAATGGATAAAACCAATTTTATATGTTGTTTCCCACAGACATTCCGAGCAAAAGCTAGAATGTATGTCAAGACTCTATAATGGTTTAAGGGAAGTAGCCAAAAAATCATTTTCACCATATTTAAGAAGGAGATAGAGCCAAACTTGTCCTCACTGGATAGTCATACATTTATATGCAAAAACAAGGACCATAAATGACAAATGTGGAGCATGTGACTTAGATTGTGATAAGTTACAAGAGTTTACATGAACCGTAAGATTGAGTCATGATGCAAAATTCAATATAGATAATTATCACAAATAGCAATTTAGGCACAATCACACACATTTCTGGCCATTTAGAGCATTTGCTAAGAGTCATATAATTGCTAGGCAATATGTAAGGTAGATAAACTAAGAGCATTTTAAGAAGCCACGGTGTATGATGAGACCTAGGAGGGATACATGTGTGGGCCTTATATAACTGTGTGATTTGTGAAAGGTTTCAATGAGAATAGACTATATAGTGATTTAGATTCAACCTTCATATGATTTTAACTGTTCTCTCTTGAATTTATTTTCATCTCAGCACTATGGCAGAAACTGAGATGCACCCATTTAGTTGTTTTGCTTCCATTGATATTTTAGCAATGGTTGTATCATACAGACCTTCAAGGTTCTTGAGGGACAATTTTCAAGCATAACTGATTCTTGTAGATATACATAAGTTCATAAACATAGAGTCTAACAAATATCCAAATCAAGAGTATTAAAATCTAACCCACTCCTCTTGCATTGGGAACCCACTGGGTGATTGAGGAAGGTTTACGGGGTCCACCGGTGTAAAAAAATCGCACATTTGATTTTCTCTTTTTAGTATTCTTACTTGTTTGACAGAATTTTGTAAATTCATTTAAAGCTTGGATTAGTTTCTTAGTTAAGTTATAATTTAGATTTCCATTTGGGTTGTTATACTTATGTCCTTGAATTTGAGGTATTGGTGGAGAATTCTTTTGATTTTTATTTTCAAAGTGCTTTCTTTTCTTCATGTTTGGACTTAATCATTTCAAATTCTCTTTGTGGGTCTTCTGTCCATGGTTTTTCATCTTTGTTTGATTTACATTCAAGTGTTTATTTTCTTTTCTTAACTTGTATTCAAACATTAGATGCCCGGTTTGTCCACAATGGAAGCATTTTAAGATTTTAATTTGATGAGTTGAGGAAGATTCACCTTTAAAAAAGATGGTTGGTTTAACGGGTAGATGTACATTCTTTCTATCATATCCAGGACCCGTCTTGTTTCTGAATGGTTTGCTTAGTTTTAGAAGTTTCTCAAGCTTCCCTTCTCCTCTTGTGAACTTCATTTCAAATTTTTCTTTATATCTGTTTAAGTTATTAACTTCTTGTGTTAATATTTTATTTTCAATTTCTAGATTTGATTGTGATTTTTGGGTATTGGTTTTAGTTTCATTACGTTCATTTTTAATTCTTGCATTTTCTTCTTCTTCACAACTTAGCACAATTTTCAAATCTTTATAGTCTTCTTTTAACGAGTGAAGTTCATGATTTAGTTTTATTATTTCATTTTCAAGAATAACTTTTTTATTTATTTCCATT
Source organism: Chimonanthus salicifolius (assembly GCA_013350335.1). NCBI lineage: Eukaryota > Viridiplantae > Streptophyta > Magnoliopsida > Laurales > Calycanthaceae > Chimonanthus > Chimonanthus salicifolius. The sequence goes on from CM023533.1 coordinate 65,230,082, forward strand.
TTTACATTTTTCAAGTTTTAGACATTCTTCTTGTGTGACTTTTGTAATTTCTTCATTTTTATCTTCTTTAAATTTTGAAACTTCCTCTTTGACTAACTCAAGTTATTTTAAGTTGTTTTCATGTGTTAACTATTCATAGCTTAATTCATTTGTTAATTTCAGCTTTTCTTTACTCATTTTCTTAAGCCTTTATACATTTCTTCCAATGATTCAACTAACTCTTACATGCTAGGTGTATTATCATTTTTTCTTCTTGGGGTTAAAGTGTTTGAATAGGTTCTAGACAATAGACCCTTTCTATGGCATTTTCACTCCTAGTCTTTTCATGGACTTTTTCCAATATGTCCCATGCCTCCTTTGCGGTTTCACAAGATATACATATTTTCCCAAATGTTTGGTGAAATGACACAGAGTATAACATTGAGGGTATTGGCATTGGCCGAATACATGCCCTTTTCAAGGTCAATGTATGAGAAGTACTTCTCGGAAGGTTTAGTCCATCTGCACAAGATGATTTCCCATAGAGCTCCATTCATTACCATTAAGTGCATTTTCATTTTTGCCTTTCCAAATAACATAGTTAGAGCCATCAAGGATTGAAGGACTCATCACGGCCATGCAATCACCCTTAAACGTTCCTAGCTTTAAGGATCTACTCTTACACTGTAAAATCCAATTCCAAGAGTGCTTGCTCTGATACCACTTGTTAGTTGTTGGTGTGAAAATTGTGCAAAGTTTTAAATTTATAATCTTATAAGCGTGCTAACCAATTGACAGTATAGTATATGAGTGTGAGGTCGAACCCAAAGGAAATCACAAAATATATGTTTAAATTAAGTTAGCACCTTTAAAATGATGTAATCTTGAGAAACATGAATTAACTTAGATTTAAAATAAAATACATGTATTTGGAAAGTGGTGAATTATGAATATTGTAACACCCCAATTTCTCAATGAAGTGAAAAATTACCAAAATGCCCATGAGTTGTTAAATTAATTATTTTGTGATGTTAAGTAAGGAAATAGTGGGGCCCATTGCTCAACATAAAATCATATGAGCACATTATGAATGTTAAGTTTGATTGATTGGGTAATTTTCATCATTTGGGTCAAAAATGGCTAAATGGGTCAAAGGGCCCAAATGGGACCCATCGGGTCAAAATGGATGATTTGACCGTTTTGTGATTTTAAATTAAATGGGGTTAAGCCTATTTGATTGGGAATCAAGTGGAGAAGAAATGGGTAGGCTTGATCCATATGCAAAAACCGATTACAAATGACCAAAATACCATAATTGGGTCATGGAGTAAAAATAACGGGTCAAGGAGCTAAAGGTGGACCCAACGGGTCGGGTTGACTAGTTTGACCACGGATGACCGTGTGGGCCCTCAATGGAACTCAAGTGCGAGATAATTCAGCTTGAGTTGGACTGATTTGGAGTGAGTCTAAGTTAAGAAAAGAGTTGACTCAAATATGGAGCATTAAATGTGATGAGTTGGGTTGGAATAAAAATATCTTGAGTTGGGTGAGTCAAAAATGGAAATCCAAGGGACTGTAAATCAGTGAGTTTAATGGTAATTTGAAGAGGTTGGCTGGTCTCAAACCAACCAAAACAAGTCCCACACATTGGGGACTTGTTTTGGTGAGTTCAATGGTGTATGATTAATGGAAAAACATGGGTTTTGAGATGAGTTGCTTGGGGATCTGAATGGCTGCATTGGTAGCTGCCAAGGGGTGCCTTGGAGGGCACCCAATGCCCATCGTTTTGTGCATGGATTGATGAGGAAGTGGAGGGGTTATGGTGGCTGAAATACAAAACCAATGAACACCATCACTTGGCCGATTTATCATTGCAAAGCCTAAGATTTTCCTCATCTCTCTCTCCCTCTCTCCTCTCTCCAATTCGTTGTTCTTCCTAGTTGGAACATCAGAGGATTTTACACTAGTAGATCAAGCACAAAACAGTAAAAGAAAAGAAGAAATAAAAGGGAGAAAACAAGGATCAAAGACAAGGAGGAAGTTTGGAAAATTTGGTAAGTATCTTTATGATATTTTGGTTTAAAAACATAAAACAACTAGGGTATGTATTGGGCCATGGTCATGGCCGAATACACCAATGTTTAACCTTGATTATGGAGGATTTAAAATGGTGAAAATAACCATTGGGTTCGGCCACCATGGAGGGCCGAACCCCATGTAAAAGATTGCATGGTTTTCATGTTTTGGAAGCATGAAAACCATGGGCTTTATGGACTGATTTTTGGGTCATTTTGTGGCCGAAATAAGTAAGGTTTTAAAGTGTGATGATAAATATTGAAAGCATGGATTTGAATGTCATAATTTGGCCATACTATGGCCGAATTTGACAAGGGTCTAAACCATGTAAGAGATGGCTTGGTTTTCATGTTTTGAAACATGAAAACCATGGGTTTTGTGGACTGTTTTTGGGTTTTTGATTTAAGATTTAAATACATGTTTTACAATGGTTAAAAACATGGATCTGAATGACATAGGGACTGAAGTTTATATGGTCTAAAATCAGTGCATTAAAAGATGGAAAAGGACCATTGGGTTCGGCCACTTAGCATGGCCGAACCCCATGGAAACAAGTGGATGATGGTGATGGTTTTTGGAAATTAAAACCATATAAAATGATGAACTGTTATGGGTGTTTAAATCATGAAATTGGATGTCATGTTTGGGCCATGGAATGGCCGAATACTTCAAGAAAATAAAACCTTGGATTAAGTTGATTAAAATGGTGTAAGTGTATCATTGGGTTCGGCCACATGGGATGGCCGAACCCCATGATCTTGTTTGAGTAATTGGTTGGTTTTTGAAAGGTAAAACCCGATAATGTATCCTGTTTATTACATGATGAGTGGAAGTTTAAAAATAGTAAGAATAACCATTGGGTTCGGCCAACATGGAGGGCCGAACCCCATGTAAAAGAGGGTTGGTTTTCATGTTGGGAAACATGGAAACCATGGACCTTTGCGGACTGTTTTTGGTATGGTTTTTGGGAGAGATAAAACCATACCAATGGTGGAGATTTTTATGTGATAAGGGTACTGATTTTGGGTTCGCCATAGGATGGCTAAACTATGTGTTTAACATGGCTAAGGGTTAGAGCCAATTGGTATTTAAATAATGGGGGCTGTTTTTGGGATAAATGGACTAAAGTTTATGGGTTCGTATGAGATTTAAATGTGATAAGCTTACTGATTTGGCTCAGCCTATGGATGGCTGAACCATGTAATAACCTTGGAAAAAGGGTATAGCCTAAGTTAAATACCTAGGTTAAAGTTATTGGAACTAATGGCATGTCTGTAAATAAGGGTCACAATCATGAGATGAAAGATGGACCTAAGTGAAATAAGTGTGGTTCGGCCAAGGTGTATGGCCAAACCCCACCTATAAACATTTGTTTCGCGTAATATTTCTATGGTCATAAATTATTATAAAAGATGAGCCAATGGCAAAAATTGTAAATATGGGCAATAATGGAAGGACTTGAAAGAAGGACCAAATCAAGATGTTTTGGGTCTTATATGTGAATGGATATTTAAGTGACAATATGATTTACTGATTATTGTATCACAAGGTGACGAGAGTTGAACGACGAGCGAGTCATGACCGGATAAAGCCTAAGAAAGAACGGACGATGAAGGGATTCTTCAGTAGGTTTCCTACCTACTTGTAACCACGGTTTTTACCCAGTTTTTCTTATGATACTCTTGTTTTAATATATGTGTTTCAAATGATATATTATGCATTAACATATGGCATACAGGTATTGGCATCTCATGCATAGACATGGGATTATGAATGAGGTTCTGCAGTGTTTCAATTTATAGGTTACGTCCTGCCTCGGTGGTGCAAGTCACGCCAGGAGGAGTAACATGATGATCATAGTCACATTGGTCTCCTTAGGCGATGAGAGTCCCGCCAGGAGGACTAATACGTGATATGAATCAGTCAATGATGAAGAGATGGAAGTTGTATTGTAATTTACCTTGACGGTGCAAGGCACGTCAAGTGATGGCTATGAAGGTACATGATGGGGGATGCTCATTGCATGTGCATACTTCATAGCATGGTTTTACTTGTTTTTAATGATCATTTATATGATATATATGCATGTTTTATATGCTAACATGTGGTAGCCCTGATTCGGGAACTTACTGGGCGCGTTGATCTAACGCCCTAATTCTATCCTCAGAGGAGATTGCAGGTACATGTAAAGGAAAAGAAAAGGTCATTGACCGGGAGGGGAGCTGAGCCTAAGTGTTTGAATGCTGGAATGAATTTAAAATTGTTGTTTATTTGATACTTTATTATGGACATGTAATAAAGTAGTTATTTGCTATGGTTTGCTTAGGATATTGACAATGTATGGTTGATTTATGTAATTATTGTTTGAGATTGGTACTGGCTATCTTTTCATAGTATTCCGCAGTTAATTTATACTATTCCGCATGTTAATGTTAGTTCCATGTGTGTTTCATAATCATGGTCTATTCCATGTACACATGGGTGGCCAGTTAATGTTCAGACTTGGGTAGTCTGAACTTAACTCACGCCATGACGCCGCCGCTCTCTTTCGATGTTTTATTATACCTTAAAAAAAAAAATAGACTCTGAAATTCTAGGAAAGGGCGGGGCGTTACAGTTGGTATCAAAGCGAAACGGGAAGTTGAATCATTGAAGTAAGATTAAGACGGTTTCATGTTTCACTGACGGATAAGAATCCCAACTGACGGACTCTTCGGAGTCCGCTGACTGGGGGCCAGATTAATTTACTTCAAGTGACTCGGACTGAACAATCAATCTGAGAATGACAATGAAAGATAGCAAAGTAAAGTACAGTCATCATAACTGGACATATCAAACATAGCAAAGTAGGATGTACTCCCCTAAAACTCCCACACTGACAAACAGACAATAGGAAATTAGAGATTTCCCCAGAAACAAAAGAAACAAAGAGTGTTGATTTGGCAATCTTCCCAAACAAAGTACATGATGTTATGCATGATCAAATTCCCTGAAAACCAAGAGTGGTTAATTTAGAATTATTGTTGAATATTTTTGTGTTTGAAATGATGTGGCACAGATATGTCAAGCAGCGAAGAGTACACTGAGTTATGGGATAAAGGGACACCTAGTTGTCCGGTAGATTTGGTATCAACTTCCGACAGTGTCAGCATGGAAGTTAATGTGGACCTTCAGGAGGGACCTCCTGAGGAGGATGATATGGACTTAGCGCCTCTTCCAGAGGATCTGATGGATGACATTCTTGAGATGGTGGAACCTCCTGAGGAAGAGGAGGATGATCTAGCACATTTACTAGAGGACCCCATGGCTGGTGTACCTATTATATTGGAATCACTTGGGGAGATAGATCCCTATGACACATGTGAACTGTGCGATCAAGATGGGCACCACTGCCGGTATTGTCCGCATCCATTGGGTGTTGTCTGCCCGTCCTGTGGACTGCATGGACATGGTGAGGCAAGGACTAATTGTCCATACATCGGAGGACCTGGATTAGTACCATGCACAACTTGTGAGGTATTGGGGCACACGGTGATGACGTGTCCTGATAACCTTTTCAAGTTCGCTTTTGATGCAGAGTCTTCTACGGAAGACTAGGATAGGAAGTAATATGGAGGGTATTAAAAAGAGGGTTATTTTGTAAGGGTGCATATTTTGTTATACATAGGGTTTTGTTTCACCCTACCCACCTTTGTACAAAGTTGAAGTTTGAATTTATATAAAATATGTGATTTATGATTGTATGAGGATTTATGGCATTTAATGCATGTTGATAATGGAAACTAAGTCTATGATGTTTCCATGAATTAGGAATAAATGGCGCCACAGAAAAGGGTGGTAAAGGATTCGAAAGGAAAAGGAAAAAATTTACAAATCGGATCAGGTGAGGGGGCATCCAAGAGAAGGACCCGTCAGGATGATAAGAAGAAAGATGAGGTGCTTATAATCACACCACAAGGGAAGGTGGTACCCCAACGGAAGAAGGTGGTACATGAGAAGGTGCCATCAGTACAAGACGAGGAACGGTCCGTTCACGATGAAGAGAGATCAGTTCATGAACGATCGCGTGATGAGGAAGAGTCACAACGTTCTTGGCGAGAGGAGGGGGATAGTGACCCTACATATCAACGGGACGAAGAGGATATTGACCAGAGGAGGAAGAGAACAGTAACCTGACTGTACCCTATGTGCCTCCTGAACTGCACAGCTTGGTACAAGCTGTAGTAACATCTGTCCTCCAGCAACACATGAGGGGAGGAGGAAGCACGAGTGAAAATAATGACCATAACATGGTCAGAGATTTTCAACAGCAGCGCCCACCCTACTTCAAGGGTAGAGAAGGGCCTGTCGGAGCTGAAAATTGGTTGGAGAAGATTTCTCAGATATTGACTCTTTTGAACATCAAGAGTGATGCTCATAAAATACTATTGGCTACGTCATAGCTAGTAGATGACGCTGCCAAATGGTGGAAGGTGGTGGAGAAACAGCAGGCACTTGTGCCAAGAAGTGAAAGAGTTGCTATGACGTTGGTACAAGGTTCAATGACGGTGGCTGAGTACCACCAAGAATTCCTCAGCCTGTCAATCTATGCATACTATATTGTGGACATGGAATATTGAAAGGCTCGCAAGTTCGAGCGTGGGTTACGACCAAACATAAGGGCCAGGGTAACCGTGTTCAAAGCAGCCACACTGGCAGAAGTGGTCAGCAGGGCAACCATTGTGGAACAGGAAATGGCAGGAATTTACAAAAGTGGACACCCGCCGAGCTTCGAGTGGTAGGGGTGCGTACCAACCCAACAAGAGGTTCAGATCGAACTTCGGCAGACCTTCGCCGCCTGTTGGATCAAGTGGGGGCTTTCGTCCCAACCAGCCCACTCAATCTGTGGCAGTTACACAAGCTTCTTGAGGAGTGAACACCTGTTTTCACTGTGATCAACCAGGTCACTACAAGAAGGACTGGCCAAAGCTCAACAGGCTGTCATATTCCAGAGGATCATTCCGTCCACCAGCTAGACCGGGAAACTCCAGAGGAGGCAGAATGCAAGGTCGGGGAGGTCGACGGTCTGACCCTGCTGGTTCAGGACAATTATTTACTCTAACTTCTCAAGAGGAAGAGGAGCGTGCTGTGATACAAGGTATGGCGGTAGTGAGTAGCTCATATGCATATGCACTATTTGATTCTGGAGCATCACACTCCTTTATAGCTGCATCGTTTATTACTGCTACTGGTACATTAGTTCAAAGATTAGCCACAGCATTTACTATTGTATCCCCTGTCGGAGATTCGGCATTGGGACTTATATGTACGGCGGTTAACACTGAGTTAGCTGGACTCAGATTTGAGTTCAATTATCTAGTGCTGGACATGTCTGAATATGATATTATATTCGGTATGGATTGGTTGGTGAAGTTTCATGCCAACATCGACTGTTATTGTCGAAGAGTGACATTTAAGTCACCCGAGGGCAAGCAATTGTAGTCCGTGCAGATAAACAAAGTGGATTGCAGGAAGGGTTAAACCACGTGGTATTGAATAATATCACCATAAACAAAGCTCTAGTTACTGAACTTTTGGCAATTGTACAAGAATTTACGGATGTATTCCGAAAGGAACTCTCTGGTTTACCACCTATGAGGGAGATTAACTTCGAGATCAAGTTGTACCCTGGTACAACACCAGTGTCGTTACCACACTATCAGATGGCACCAGCCAAAATTTCGGAGCTAAAGAAGCAGATTGATGAACTGCTTAGGCTGGGTTGCATCCGGAACAGTACATCATCATGGGGAGCACCAGTGCTGTTTATGAAGAAGAAGGACGGTTCACTACGGATGTGCGTGGACTACCGGAAGCTGAATCAGCTAACAGTCCGGAACAAGTACCCTCTACCCAGGATCGATGATTTATTTGATCAATTGAGGGGTTCAAACCATTTTTCAAAGATCGATTTGATGTCTGGTTATCATCAAATCCGAGTTAGGGAGGAAGACATAGAAAAGACAGCTTTTCGGACGTGGTATGGACTGTTTGAGTTCGTGGTCATGCCATTTGGACTCACAAATGCGCCGGCTGTGTTCATGGATTTAATGAACAGGGTCTTCCGTCCCTATCTGGATCAGTTTGTAATCGTATTCATTGATGACATCCTGATCTATTCCAAGAGTCAGGAAGAACATGCAGAACACTTACGAATAGTTTTAAATATTTTGAGGCAGAATAAACTATATGCCAAGGCCAGTAAATGTGAATTCTGGTTATCCGAGGTCAATTTCTTGGGGCATGTCATAACAGAAAACGGTATAGCCGTGGATCCAGCTAAAGTGGCGGCAGAAGTGAATGGAAAGCGCCAAAGAATGTGACCGAGATCCGCAGTTTCTTAGGACTGGCAGGTTATTATCGGAAATTTATCATGGACTTTTCCAAGATAGCGTCTCCGTTGACTTGACTTACTCAGAAAGGAGTCAAGTATGAGTGGACAGATCAGTGTAACCAGAGATTTGAAACGTTAAAAGAGAAACTTACCACTGCTCCTATTTTAATTTTGCCAGAAAGGGGCAAAGGATATGAAGTACAATGCAATGCTTCAGGAGAGGGACTAGGGTGTTCGCTCATGCAACGTCATCGTGTGGTGGCTTATGGATCAAGGCAGTTGAAGCTGCATGAACGTCTCTATCCCACACATGATTTGGAGCTAGCTGCAGTGGTCTTCGCTCTTAAAAGTTGGAGGCACTATCTCTACGGCGAGAAATTTGAGGTATTTTCTAATCATAAGAGCTTAAAATATCTTTTTGATCAGAAGGAGCTCAAGCTCAGGTAGCGAAGATGGATGGAATATCTGGCAGATTATGAGTTTACGCTTCAATACCATCCAGGCAAGTCGAACAAGGTGGCGGATGCTCTCAGCCGCCTGTCTCATGCGTCAGTCGTATGCTTGATCAGAACATGATGGGAGATGCTGTACACCATTTGAGAGTTCAATCTTCATATCAACAACTATGGGAGTATGTATAATTTAATCATACGGTCCAGTATAGTCACCAAGATTGAACAAGAACAAAGAACAGATCCCGAAGTGGAGGACATTTGGGCCAAGATGTCTACTGGCATCGTTGTACCGGAATGGGAACTACGACCAGGATAGGGTCTTGTATTCCAGGGAAGAACATATGTACCAAAGAGTTGCAGGAAAGAGCTACTGATTGAGGCACATCAGTCCAAGCTCTCTATCCATCCGGACAGCACCAAAATGTACCATGACTTAAAGAGGCATTATTGGTGGCATGGGCTAAAAAGGGATGTGGCAGAGTTCGTGGCACATTGTCTAACTTGTCAGCAAGTTAAGACTGAACACCAAAAGCCACTAGGGTTGCTCAAACCCTTAGCAGTGCCAGAATGGAAATGGGAACACATTTCCATGGACTTTGTATCGGGGTTGCAAGGTCTTCAAAGGGCAATGACGCTATATGGGTCGTAGTCGACCGACTGACCAAATCCGCACATTTCATTCCTATCAAGATGACGGATTCAGTCTGAAATGTTGGGTCGGCGGTATATTAAAGAAGTCATTCGACTACATGGCATTCCTCGAACGATAGTATCGGACAGAGATGGCCGTTTTACCGGCAGGGTATGGCAAAGCATGCAGTCAGCCATGGGGACAGACTTATCAACTAGCACCGCTTTCCATCCACAGACTGATGGACAGTCAGAAAGGACGATACAAACTTTGGAAGACATGCTGAGAGCATGTATGTTGGATTTCAAAGGAGGATGGGAGGACCACTTACCACTGGTGGAGTTCTCCTATAATAACAGCTATCAGGCAAGCCTTCAAATGGCTCCTTATGAGGCTTTATATGGTAGACCATGTAGGTCGCCGGTATGTTGGACAGAGGCTGGAGAGCCTGCATTGATCGGACTAGAACTAGTCGCGGAGACTACTGCGCAAATAAAGTTGATACGTCAACACTTACTGACTGCACAGAGTCGGCAGAAAAGTTATGCTGATAAAAGGAGACGGTTTCTAGAATTTGAAGTGGGAGACTTGGTATTTCTAAAGGTCTCGCCACGGAAGGGACATATGAGGTTTGGAAAGAAAGGAAAACTGTCACCAAGATTTGTGGGACCGTTTTCCATCATGAGAACAGTGGGGGAGGTGGCTTATCAGATAGCACTCCCATCACAATTAGCAGCTCTACACGATGTGTTCCACGTGTAGATGCTAAGGAAATACAATCTGGATCCGTCCCATGTTTTAAATGTTCAAGATATTGAAGTACAAAGTGACGTGACGTACGTCGAGAAGCCGGTCAGGATAGTGGAGACCGAATAAAGGCTGTTGTGAAACAGAGCGATTCAGTTCGTAAAAGTGGTATGAGACCGTCATGGTGATGAAGAGGCCACGTGGGAACTTGAGTCGGAGATGAAAACAGCTCACCCCGAATTATTTGTGTAATTTAATTTGAGAACCCTACTTCACTCGATTTTCGGGACGAAAATTTTAAAAAGAGGGTTATATTGTAACACCCCAATTTCTCAATGAAGTGGAAAATTATCAAAATGCCCCTGAGTTGTTAAATTAATTATTTCGTGATGTTAAGTAAGGAAATAGTGGGGCCCATTGCACAAAATAAAATCATATGAACACATTATGAATGTTAAGTTTGATTGGTTGGGTAATTTTCATCATTTGGGTCAAAAATGGCTAAATGGGTCAAAGGGCCCAAATGGGACCCATCGAGTCAAAATGGATGATTTGACCGTTTTGTGAATTTAAATTAAATGGGGTTAAGCCTATTTGATTGGGAATCAAGTGGAGAGGAAATGGGTAGGCTTGATCCATATGCAAAAACCGATTACAAATGACCAAAATACCATAATTGGGTCATGGAGTAAAAAAAACGGGTCAAGGAGCTAAAGGTGGACCCAACGGGTCGGGTTGACTAGTTTGACCACGGATGACCGTGTGGGCCCTCAATGGAACTCAAGTGCGAGATAATTCAGCTTGAGTTGGACTGATTTGGAGTGAGTCTAAGTTAAGAAAAGAGTTGACTCAAATATGGAGCATTAAATGTGATGAGTTGGGTTGGAATAAAAATATCTTGAGTTGGGTGAGTCAAAAATGGAAATCCAAGGGACTGTAAATCAGTGAGTTTAATGGTAATTTGAAGAGGTTGGCTGGTCTCAAACCAACCAAAACAAGTCCCACACATTGGGGACTTGTTTTGGTGAGTTCAATGGTGTATGATTAATGGAAAACCATGGGTTTTGAGATGAGTTGCTTGGGGATCTGAATGGCTGCATTGGTAGCTGCCAAGGGGTGCCTTGGAGGGCACCCAATGCCCATCGTTTTGTGCATGGATTGATGAGGAAGTGGAGGGGTTATGGTGGCTGAAATACAAAACCAATGAACACCATCACTTGGCCGATTTATCATTGCAAAGCCTAAGATTTTCCTCATCTCTCTCTCCCTCTCTCCTCTCTCCAATTCGTTGTTCTTCCTAGTTGGAACATCAGAGGATTTTACACTAGTAGATCAAGTACAAAACAGTAAAAGAAAAGAAGAAATAAAAGGGAGAAAACAAGGATCAAAGACAAGGAGGAAGTTTGGAAAATTTGGTAAGTATCTTTATGATATTTTGGTTTAAAAACATAAAACAACTAGGGTATGTATTGGGCCATGGTCATGGCCGAATACACCAATGTTTAACCTTGATTATGGAGGATTTAAAATGGTGAAAATAACCATTGGGTTCGGCCACCATGGAGGGCCGAACCCCATGTAAAAGATTGCATGGTTTTCATGTTTTGGAAACATGAAAACCATGGGTTTTATGGACTGATTTTTGGGTCATTTGTGGCCTAAGTAAGTAAGGTTTTAAAGTGTGATGATAAAGATTGAAAGCATGGATTTGAATGTCATAATTTGGCCATGCTATGGCCGAATTTGACAAGGGTCTAAACCATGTAAGAGATGGCTTGGTTTTCATGTTTTGAAACATGAAAACCATGGGTTTTGTGGACTGTTTTTGGGTTTTTTATTTAAGATTTAAATACATATTTTAAATGGTTAAAAACATGGATCTGAATGACATAGGGACTGAAGTTTATATGGTCTAAAATCAGTGGATTAAAAGATGGAAAAGGACCATTGGGTTCGGCCACTTAGCATGGCCGAACCCCATGGAAGCAAGTGGATGATGGTGATGGTTTTTGGAAATTAAAACCATATAAAATGATGAACTGTTATGGGTGTTTAAATCATGAAATTGGATGTCATGTTTGGGCCATGGAATGGCCGAATACTTCAAGAAAATAAAACCTTGGATTAAGTTGATTAAAATGGTGTAAGTGTATCATTGGGTTCGGCCACATGGGATGGTCGGACCCCATGATCTTGTTTGAGTAATTGGTTGGTTTTTGAAAGGTAAAACCCGATAATGTATGCTGTTTATTACATGATGATTGGAGGTTTAAAAATAGTAAGAATAACCATTGGGTTCGGCCAACATGGAGGGCCGAACCCCATGTAAAAGAGGGTTGGTTTTCATGTTGGGAAACATGGAAACCATGGACCTTTGTGGACTGTTTTTGGTATTGTTTTTGGGAGAGATAAAACCATACCAATGGTGGAGATTTTTATGTGATAAGGGTACTGATTTTGGGTTCGCCATAGGATGGCTAAACTATGTGTTTAACATGGCTAAGGGGTAGAGCCAATTGGTATTTAAATAATGGGGCTGTTTTTGGGATAAATGGACTAAAGTTTATGGGTTTCTTATGAGATTTAAATGTGATAAGCTTACTGATTTGGCTCAGCCTATGGATGGCTGAACCATGTAATAACCTTGGAAAAAGGGTATAGCCTAAGTTAAATACCTAGGTTAAAGTTATTGGAACTAATGGCATGTCTGTAAATAAGGGTCACAATCATGAGATGAAAGATGGGCCTAAGTTAAATAAGTGTGGTTCGGCCAAGGTGTATGGCTGTACCCCACCTATAAACATTTGTTTCGGGTAATATTTCTATGGTCATAAATTATTATAAAAGATGAGCCAATGGCAAAAATTGTAAATATGGGCAATAATGGAAGGACTTGAAAGAAAGACCAAATCAAGATGTTTTTGGTCTTATATGTGAATGGATATTTAAGTGACAATATGATTTACTGATTATTGTATCACAAGGTGACGAGAGTTGAACGACGAGCGAGTCGTGATCGGATAAAGCCTAAGAAAGAATGGACGCTGAAGTGATTCTTCAGTAGGTTTCCTACCTACTTGTAACCACGGTTTTTACCCAGTTTTTCTTATGATACTCTTGTTTTAATATATGTGTTTCAAATGATATATTATGCATTAACAAATGGAATACAAGGATTGGCATCTCATGCATAGACATCGGATTATGAATGAGGTTCTACAGTGTTTCAATTTATAGGTTACGTCCTGCCTCGGTGGTGCAAGTCACGCCAGGAGGAGTAACATGATAATCATAGTCACATTGGTCTCCTTAGGCGATGAGAGTCCCGCCAGGAGGACTAATACGTGATATGAATCAGTCAATGATGAAGAGATGGAAGTTGTATTGTAATTTACCTTGACGGTGCAAGGCATGTCAAGTGATGGCTATGAAGGTACATGATGGGGGATGCTCATTGCATGTGCATACTTCATAGCATGGTTTTACTTGTTTTTAATGATCATTTATATGATATATATGCATGTTTTATATGCTAACACGTGGTAGCTCTGATTCGGGAACCTACTGGGCTCATTGATCTAACGCCCTAATTCTATCCTCAGAGGAGATTGCAGGTACAAGTAAAGGAATAGAAAAGGTCATTGACCGGGAGGGGAGCTGAGCCTAAGTGTTTGAATGCTGGAATAAATTTATAATTGCTGTTTATTTGATACTTTATTATGGACATGTAATAAAGTAGTTACTTGCTATGGTTTGCTTGGGATATTGACAATGTATGGTTGATTTATGTAATTATTGTTTGAGATTGGTACTGGCTATCTTTTCATAGTATTCCACAGTTAATTTATACTGTTCCGCATGTTGATGTTAGTTCCATGTGTGTTTCATAATCATGGTCTATTCCATGTACACATGGGTGGCCAGTTAAGGTTCAGACTTGTGTAGTCTGAACTTAACTCGCGTCGTGACGCCGCCCGCTCTCTTTCGATGTTTTATTATAACTTAAAAAAAAAAAAATTAGACTCTGAAATTCTCAGAAAGGGCGAGGCGTTACAGTTGGTCTCAGAGCGAAACGGGAAGTTGAATCATCAAAGTAAGATTGGGACGGTTTCATGTCTCACTGAAGGATAAGAATCCCAACTGACGGACTCTTCGGAGTCCGCTGACTGAGGGCCGGATTAATTTACTTCGAGTGATTCGGGCTGAACAATTAATCTGAGAACGACAATGAAAGATAGGAAAGTAAAGTACAGTCATCATAACTGGACATATCAAACATAAAAAAAAAAAATATGTAATCAAGTGAACATCAAAATTTATTTAACTTGTGAATTTCATCATTTTAATTCATTTTATTTTTAAAGTGGTGAGTCATGAATATGTAATCTCATGTTCAATTAAAGTTGCAAAGTTCAAGATTAGAATGGTATATTTACAAACCTAGTTCAAGAATCTTTTGGTGAGGGATTGATTTGTTACATGAATTAAAGAATTAAAGAATGAACATACGAGAAAAAAATAAGAACATAAATTGAACATCTTGTATACAAATATATTCAAAGTGACTAATGTAATTATTGACGGGAAATAAATTAACAAATAATTAAATGTCAGAATAAATAAATGCATAATTTAAAGGTGGTTATGGAATTCTTCCTTCATCACCCAAAATGAATAAATAGATAAGAAACCTAGATATGGAATTCAACGCATATTGATTTACACCATTTAATTAAAATTCATAGACTTTTATTTAATTCAAGTTTTGGTTCTTAGATTCAGCATTCACAACCTAAGACTTTAACTAAGCAAAAAATGCAAATGATAAATTAAAAGAAAGCATAAAAGACATCTTTAATAATCGGACTTTTCAAGATTCTAAAATGTACATCTCTTATTTATTAAATGAAAGAATTCAAGTACAAGAGTTGGAATCAAATACATGAAAGACAATAAAATAAATTTGCAAAATAAATTCCTCACTTGAAAAATTGGTGTATGCTCCTTATCTTCAGTGTATTTTCCAGCCTCTAGGTCTTTTTAAGCTCCATATGAAATTCAAATTTTGGCTTTGGGGTAATGGTGTATTTATAGGCTCAAGGAAAGGATGGATGACTAGGATTAAATCTTGGTATGACTGATTTATGAATGGTTTGGATTAGATCTTATTAGAATTGGGTGGTTGAGATTTTAAGTTGCAAAAGGTTAGGGTTCAACATGGTATACACGAATTTGGTGTGTGTAGGTGGCTTGGAGTGGAGTGCAAGCAAGAAGACAAAGACTTTAGGAATTGGATTTGGGAAGGTGAATTTCGAATTTGGCTAAGTAGGATTAGGGTTTGTTTAATGCAATGCAAAATGGATGGATGAGATTAAGAGATGAGATGAATGGATGGATGGATGAAAATGAGATGACGTGTAGGGTTAACTAGGTGTGAAATTCGAATGGGGTGGATTTGGAATGTGAAAATCATGTGTGATATGGAAGATTGGGGTGATGAGGTGTGTAGGGATCTTAGGAGTGTATCTAGATGGCTTTTGGTCTAAGTGCATAAAGAGGTTTTAGGTGCTAAATTCTTGTGCAGTGTGTGTTGGATGGATAGGGTGGTGACAAGGCATCGGGGAATGGAGGCCACTTGAGCTTCAAGTTGTTCTAATTTACGGTTTGGTGAACGGATGGCTAAGATTGGATTGGGTTAAATCTAATGGTTCTAGGGTTAATTGGCTTAATTAAATTATAAAACTGGTAATGTATCTAATGGAGGGTTCGGATTCAATGGTGGAGATGGATAGATGATATGATGAATGGCCTAGATCTAGTGCAAATTATGTATGTGTGTAACACCCCGTCCCGAAACGGGCGTGTTACTACCGATACTAAACCGAAATATCACACATTCTAAACTGCCGGCATATTTTTTTTTGACTAAACATCAACCACCATAAGGGAGAAGAGATACCATAAGTTCAGTTAACACAACAGTGCAATTAGTGGCTAATACAGTCATCCACAACGATAAACAATATCCAAAATAAACACAAGGTTCTTTCTAAACAATAAAAAGGAAAGTAATTAAGCAATCCGAAAGCATCATCGCCTAAGCCTGGTCTTGGGACCCGCTGGATCCCGCATCCATCGAACCACCTGAAAGGCAAGGGGGTGAGTACTACATACTCAGCAAGGGAACACATGCATATAAACACACAACATATATCACATACTGCATATCTACCACTAAGGAATAACAAAGGTCCACGTACATGGTTCCCACACAACACGCACTCGACCCACTGTACGGCCATTCGGTAGGCACTCAACATGGCCCACAACCACCTTACCTAGACAACTTCAATCCCTTAACCAATGAGCAGGCGAGCACATCCTCAGCCTATTCGGTCATCTAGGGATCACAAACTATACCGGCAGGAGCTGTCCCTCACCGCTCCGTCCCTAGACCTAGGCGAGCACTTCCTCAGCCTACTCGGTCACACAGGGATCACAAACTATGCCAGTGGGAGCTGCCCCTCACCGCTCCGTCCCTCGACCTAGGCGAGAACCTCCTCAGCATACTCGGTCCACAGGGATCACAACCTGTGCCAGCAGGAGCTGCCCCTCACCGCTCCGTCCCTCGACCTAGGTGAGCACCTCCTCAATCTACTCGGTCATCCAGGGATCACAACCTATGCCAGCGGGAGCTGCCCCTCACCGCTCCGTCCCTCGACCTAGGTGAGCACCTCCTCAACCTACTCGGTCAACCAGGGGTCATCTCATCTGTCCCACATTCGGGTATCGGAACTACAAGAGGCTTCTAAGGTTACCTTGGGTGAACCAACATTCAGCCTGATAGTCTATCTAGGATTGACATGAATACTTCCCCAAAGGATCCCTATTGGGGACTTCCAAACACCTTGTTCCCCAAGTCAGGTTACACCTCCCTCAAAGGTGTATCTAGGGACCACAAGACAGACCGACCATTTTATTTAAGCTAGGGGTACGACTACCCATCTCCAATCACAAGGCGGTACACATCCCATCACGCGTCCGCCGCATGGCCCCATATAACCCTAATGTTACCTAACGTCAAAGCCCCTCCGACATTCTACGCATCCAACAATTGCATGTACAATTAACAATAGACATGTTCTCAGTAAAGCAACATCAGATCCCAGTCAATCATGTATATCACAATCTACCACATACTAGCATGTTGACATTTCATCATGTTATCAATCAATCACATCCAATTACTTAATCATGCACAACTGGTACAACATTAAGTTCATCTATCATTCTCACATCATTACCGGACGCGAATACACAGAGTGGTCCCCTCGCCACATACTTATCTGAACGGTTCCCTTGCCGAGTGGCAAAACTGGATATAAGGGGTCCCATTCTGCGCATTCCGCATCCACATAATTCGAAGATAAATAAATGCAGAAATGTGTACGCTAAAAGTGTGATAGTTCCCTTACTGGTGTGCGTTTGAAAATCAATCGTGAGAAGATGGGTCCGTTGGTTTGAAGGGGGCTCGATCTGAAGAAACAAGAGTACAAGAATAAGTAAAGGGGGTAAAATAAGTCAAACTAAGCTCGAACTGAAAATGGGCCCGAAGTGGGCCGGGCCTGAAACTGGGCTGAGCCCAAAACTGGACTGGGCCTGAAACTGTGTTGAACCCAAAACTGGACTGGGCCTGAAACTGGACCGAGCCCAAAATTGGACTGGGCTGAGCCCAAAGCTGGACTGGGCGGAGCCCAAAACTAGACTGGGCCTGAAATTGGGCTGAGCCCAAAGCTGGACTGGGCCGAGCTGGGCCAGGGAAGGCTCAAGGCGAGCCGAGCTGGGCCCAAACCCGGACTCAGCTGCCCAACTGAGTCGAATCGGTTGCCCAACCGAAGGGGAGAAGAAGGAAAAAAAGAATGGAAGAGAAGAAGAAGAAGAAGAAGAAGAAGAGGGGAAAAACCGAAGGGGATTGAGAAATCCACCGGAAAACCGAGTAAAAATCTGAGGAAATCGGAGAGAAGGAAAAGAAAAACAAAGAAAACTGATGAAAACGGAGGTAAAATCGGGGAAGAGGGAAAAACCAACGGGAAAAGGGAGGTGGGAGAGGAGATGGATACGGGTTGGAGGATGAGGGAAGAAGAATAAGAGGATACCTGGTCGGTTGGGCGGCGACGGCGATTCCGAAGCGCCAATCATCTGAGCGAAGGAAGAAGGGGGCCGGAGACGGGAGAGGGAGAAGGAGAACGACAGAGGAGGCGGCGGCAAAGGTGCCGCGGTACTGTAGCTGCGTGCTATAGTGCGCGGCGAAAGGAAGACTTATAAGGGGGGGGGGGCTTAGGGTTTAAGGTTTCTCTTTTATTTTATTTATTTATTTATTTATTTTACATAAAAACAAAATTTTTCAAAAACAGTGTGTCAAAATCAGAAGGAAAATCGGATGTTAAACCTTGGGTGAGGAAAAGTGTGTGATTTTCAATTATTTTGGTATGACAAGGTATTAAATAATTTAAATGACTAAAATGCCCTTCGAGCTTCTGAGCTTGGGATCGGGTGATACAAGGCCTATAACGGGATCTATCCCATCCCCACTGCTACTGAGGCCCTAAAAATCGCGAAAAATCAGGTCCGGTCGCTACAATGTGATAGATGAAAGTGGAGGCTCAAGTGTTTTCCTAATGATGTGGATGGTTGTGATGAAATGTCCTAAGATCTAATGGCTTAAATGATTGATGGATGATTTGATTAGATAAATGAATAGGTGATGCATGGATGGATGCAATTCTAAGGTAAATCTAGTTGATGGATAGTTTGGATGGTCTAGATCTAATGTTAATGCATGAATGGATTGGATGTGAAGGTGGATCTAAGGTTTGACCTAATTTTAATACATGAGATGGAGGGTTAAGATTTAAGATGGAGATTTGATGGTGTGGATATGAAATTGGTATGAAGGAGAGAGGAAATTAGAGTTATGGATTTTGGCCATGGTTAATTTGGGTATGGACTTCGGCGAAATTCTAACATGATCCACGGAGCATTTGGACTTTGGACTTGAACCTCAACTCATGGACTTCATCTTACCCTCACTTGACTTGGGCTTGAACTTGGCTTGTGAACTTGGGCCTTTGTTGGACTTTGGAATGCACATTGGCCTGGCCCAATTGTGTGAAATGCGCATGGATTGTCTGTGGCCTGGCCCAATGTTGGCTTGTGGAGCTGAGCTTGGCCTGGTTGGAGTGGATCTTGGCCCATTTATCTTGAATTACATGCTTTGGTAATTGAATTGCATGATTTCTCTTCCAGAATTAAATAGTTGACTTCACCAGTTTGAAATCTAAAATATTGATTTAATCTAGACTCCCATAGTTGAGTCTAGACTAACCAATTACAAAACTGAAGTTACAATTGTCAAAGTCTCAATTATTACATTCCCCAAGATACAACATCCTTACAAATATATATATATATATATATATATATATATATATATATATATATATATATATATATATATATCATAATACAAAAATAGATCAAGATATCCAAGCTCATTTCTTGCATCCATCATGATCATATTCGTCCATCATTTGGTCGGATCCCGTCTGCATCTCTTAAACCTGCATACACGTCTAAGGGGGGAAATTTATGAGCTTAGTCAACGTGCCCAGTAGGCATAGAAAATCTTTTAAATTATAAACACTATACTTTTTCCAAAACTCATTCATATCATAATTATAATACATTTCTCAATGCTTAAGTATTTATTTTCTTGAGAGGAATTCTTACGTGAAATTATATCATATTTTCATACTTTTCTTAAGCACGATTTCCAATGCATTATGAAAGAACTTCATTCATATGGTACTTAATTCATTTCTTCAACTAATATCATTCTAGGAAAAACTTATACTGTAATACCCCGCCCTTTTCACTCTAATAATCAGAGTATATATTTTTTTTTAAATATAATAATCTAGTGATCGGGGCAGAGTGTCACGACGCGAGTTAAGTTCGGATCTCTGAATCCGACCCTTAATTGGCCAAGCCCATGTGCGTATGAACTAAGTCCATAAAACTGATCCATACATGGTACAAATACAACTTGCAGAATTGACATCGTCTTAAATCTAACTGAGGTTATAATAGATCCTATGACTAATCCAATTTTCCATTCTTAGATAGCAAGTACATAATTTATTCTCCAAAATTACTATATAACCTTAGTCTACCATTCATTCCAAACCATCCAAATAAATCAAACCATAGCATCTACTTAACTACTTATTACATGCCAACATCACTAGCTATCAAATTACATTGTCCAAATAAATCAAAT
Source organism: Chimonanthus salicifolius (assembly GCA_013350335.1). Classification (NCBI taxonomy): domain Eukaryota; kingdom Viridiplantae; phylum Streptophyta; class Magnoliopsida; order Laurales; family Calycanthaceae; genus Chimonanthus; species Chimonanthus salicifolius. The sequence continues at coordinate 65,250,682 of CM023533.1, forward strand.
AACAAGTTCATAAGTAGTCCATTCAAAGTCCATTCAAAGTCCATTCAAATCATTCAAACCGCCCAACCTTCTTTGCTTGGTCCCTTTCTTGATCCTCATTCGTTGTCTTTCCTGCGTCATTCACTAAGGTACAGATAGGGCGTTAGATCAACGCGCCCAGTAGTGTTTCCGAATAGGGCTACCACAAGGGTAGTGTAAAAACATGCAAATAATATCATAATACATGTGTGTCAAAATTCCATAAAACATGCTATGTATGAAATGAACATGTAATGAGTCCCACCCATTACTATTCTATATAGCCTCCTCTTGACGGGATTCTCATCGTCAAAGTACCCCACAGTGGTCTTTCGGACGCCCCGACGGAGTGTGGCCTCCGGATTCCTCTTGATGGGATTTTCATCATCAAGGTACCCCACAGTGGTCTTTCGGACGCCCCAACGGAGTGTGGCCTCCGGTTACAAAACCATCATCCTATGCCATGCATGAGATATCTATGCAAACATGCCATTTGTAAGTATAACATTTCATTCAAATAACTTATTCAAATAAACATAAAACAGCAAATAAGATATGTGGTTACAACAAGGTAGGAAACCTACACTATGCTACTTTGTTTGACCCTTCCTTTAAACCATCTTCCGATCCCAAATACCTTATGTACATAGCAGCAAGTTAATCATTTGTCTACCTAATTTCCAGCAAAGCTTAATGTTCCAAGAACCACTTAGTGGGGTTCGGCCAAAGCCATGGCCGAACCTCACCCATTAAAACCTTGGTCACCCTTTTTTTATCTAAACCATTTTGATTATCCCAAAACTCCCAAATGAACCTTGGTAGGGTTCGGCCATACTGTTTGGCCGAACCTTACCATCTTGGATTTTGGGCTCACATGTTCATTCCTATGATCTTTTCATCTTGGATCATTTCATCCATAATTACAACTATGCCATTTAGACTATCTTTTTATTTAATTTATCTTAAACAACAATAATCATACTTAATCCACCTCACACCTCAATCATACTTTGGTAGGGTTCGGCCATACAACATGGCCAAACCTTACCACTTGATTTTTGGACCCCTTTTTTCAAGTCTTTTAATCAATCCATTGACATATACAATTTTATCTTGTAATTACAATTTTTGCCATTGGTCTAACCAATGCTTAAATTAGCTAACTTCCATCGCCTAACATAAAACCATCTTAGTGAGGTTCGGCCATGCACATGGCCGAACCTCACCACTTAATTTGATCCTTTTTAAACCCTTCATATCTCCATATAAACTAACCACTATGTCCAACAATTACCATTAGTGGGGTTCGGCCATACACATGGCCAAACCTCACCAATCTGATTTTTATCCCCACTTTCCATCATTCATGTTGGCTGATTATTTACCTAATTTAAATCTATAAACAAACATATAATTACCACATAGTTCCATCATAAACTTAATCCTATTATCCATCAAAACAGTCCATGGGGTTAGGCCATACACATGGCCGAACACCAAGGTTTCCTTGATGTAAACCCTCCAATATTTGTCCATAGTTTTTGATCAGTACTTAGCTTAATAACCACATGATTCAGCCACGTAATAACTGGTCAAAATCAGTGACCTTATCTCCCTTTAAAATCCTTTAAAAAAAACTTCATTACATAATATGAATTTCATCTCTCAAACACCATCAAAATCACCAATTTTTGCCATGGGGTTCGGCCATCCAAAGGGGCCGAACCCTATGGTCCATATATTACCACTTTTAAACATCATAATCCTATATTTAAACCATTGATGGATCTGGCCATACGATGGCCAAATCTCATTCCCTTGACAAACTTTATTTAATAAAGGTTCAAAGTGCACTTACCACTTCCGCGACTCCTTCGGTCTTTTGACTCCTTCCTTGACCCTTTAATTCCTTGACCTCTCCTTCTCTCTTACTGTTCTTTGGGCTGAGACTGACCTTGCTGCAACCTCTTTGGAATACTTCAGCCAGGTGATATGAATTTGAGATAGAAAATGAGAGAGAAAGAAAGAGAACTTTGGCCTTGGATGAATGTGCTATGCCTTGATGCCAAACCCTTTGTCTGATTTTTGTCTTGATGAAGGGAGATCAGCCTAGGACTGATTGAAGATAATCAATCAGCTACTGTTCTTGGTTATGAGAATGGAGAAAACAGCAAAGAGAGAGAGAGATAGAGAGTGAAATGAGCACTCTTTGTTTAATCAAAACCAGCCCAAGGTTAACCTTGTGTAACTCACCTCACCTTAATCATAATCCTTTATGTTACTTGGGGGTTTCATCATGAGATGAAACCTCCCCATGCTCCCAACGTCCCTTGCTGGTTGGACTTGTGTAACCCCCCTCCTTAACTCCTCTCATTACCATTGCATGTGAGAGTTTCATTTGAAAATGAAACTCTCCTAGGCTCCAATGGTTTTAGCCCTAGCTTAATTTGTATAACCTTCATCTTCCATTAGTGAACCGTTTGGGAGTTTCATCCTTGAGATGAAACTCCATGTCCATTCATCTCTCGTGCTTGATTTGAATATTTGAAATAAGTAACTCCACACCCTTGATACAGCCCATGTGTAACCGCCACCTCTTTAGTGCTCATCAACGTCCAATGTGGTTCCATTTCATCTTTGAGATGAAACTCTTGCCCTATCTTCAATGTGTAGACCAAGAGTTGAATTTGAAATGCCATAATCTCTTTGTGTAACTCCATAAAACAGCACCCATTCATTCTCCATTCTTGGAGTTACCAGCATGAATTAACACTCCCAAATATTCCAACGTGCATCACCTTTGAATGTGGAATATTACCTCTCACCAAGTCTAACTCCCAAAACGGCAACTCCAATTACTCTATGACCAAACGTTTATGCTTGAAGTAAACCCCCATGTAGCCAGCGTGGGATTTGAATTTGAAACCCACAAACCTTTTATCTGCTCACCTTACTCATTTAGATATTCCATCTAACCCATTTATTTAGCTCACCCAACTCAACTCATTCATTTAATGTTACTCAACTAATAAATTTAACTCAACTAAACCCATCATTTATTTCAACTCAACCAACTCAAATATTTAATGAAACTTAGACTAATTAAGCTTTGAGCTCACTCTATGATTAATCATGCCCATCTATACCCATTGGGTCCATTTGGCCACTTTGACCCATTTAACAAAATTTGACCCAATTATGATTCTTGACCCGTTTTAGTACATGTTATCCATTTATTTGTCTTGTAAACAAAACTACCATCCTTTGGGTCTTGATTGAACCATTGACCCATTTAAATTCAAATCAAATATATCACAGTGGCAATTCCGTAAATATAAATAAATTCATGTAAATTGATATCTTTGAAATTCCAGGGTGTTACAATACAATCCTCTTTTTATAATTTTCGTCCCGAAAATAGAACGAAGTAGGATTCCGACATACATCACACAAACAACTCAGGATGAGCCATTCTCATCTCCGATTCTAATTCCCAAGTGGCTTCCTCATCACCATGTCTATCCCATACCACCTTGACGAACTGAATCGCTCGGTTCCGCAACACCCTTTGCTCATTCTCTATTATTCGGACCGGTTTTTCGATATAAGTGGTGTCGCTTTGCACATCTATGTCTTGCACATTCAAAACATGAGACGGATCGGGGTTGTGCTTCCTCAGCATCGACACATGGAATACATCATGTAGAGACGCCAATTGCGAAGGAAGTGCCAACTGATAGGCTACATCCCCCATCCACATATCTTGGCGACAGTTTTCCTTTCTTCCCAAATCTCATGTACCCTTTTCGTGGCGAGACCTTCAAGAATACCATGTCTCCCACTTCAAATTCGAGGAACCTCCTCCTTTTATCAGCATAGCTCTTTTGCCGACTCTGTGCGGTCAACAAATGCTGACGTATCAACTGAATCTGTGCAGTAGTTTCTGCAACTAGCTCGGGTCCAATCAGCGCATGCTCGCCGACCTCTGTCCAGCACACTGGTGACCTGCATGGTCTACCATACAAAGGTTCGAATGGTGCCATCTGAATGCTTGCTTGGTAGCTATTGTTATAATAAAACTCCACCAGTGGCAAATGATCCTCCCATCCACCTTTGAAGTCTAGCATGCACGCCCTTAGCATGTCCTCCAGTGTTTGTATTGTTATTTCCTACTGTCCATCAGTCTGTGGATGGAACGTTGTGCTAGTCAGTAAATCTTTCGGCTGATTGCATACTCTGCCATACCCTGCCGGTGAATCGGCCATCTCTATCAGATACGATTGTCTGAGGAATACCATGTAATCTGATGATGTCCTTGATATACCGCCGACCCAATGTCTCAGATGAATCCGACATCTTGATAGGAATAAAATGCGCGGACTTGGTCAGTCGGTCTACCACGACCCATATAGCGTCATTGTCCTTCGAGGACCTCGGTAATCCTGTCACAAAGTCCATGGAAATGTGCTCCCATTTCCATTCTGGCACAGATAAGGGTTTGAGTAAACCTGGTGGCTTCTGGTGTTCCGTCTTAACTTGCTGACAAATTAAGCAATGAGCCACAAACTCTGCAACATCCTTCTTGAGTCCATGCCACCAATAATGTCTTTTTAAGTCATGATACATTTTTGTGCTACCCGGATGAATGGAGAGCTTAGTCTGATGTGCCTCTATCAGTATTTCTTTTCTGCAGCTTCTTGGCACATAAATTCTACCTCGGAACAGAAGACCCTGTCCTGGTCATAATTCCCAATCTGGTATAACCTCTCCAGCAGACATCTTGGCCCATATATCTACCATTTCCAGATCTGCTCGCTGCTCCTGTTCAATCTTTGTAACCATGTTGGATCGTATAATCAAATTGTACATACTCCCATGGTTTGTGATATATAGATTGAACTCACGAATGGTATTCATCATCTCCCATTCGGTCCTGATCAGACATGCCACTGATGCATGAGACATGCTGCTGAGAGCATCCGCCAGCTTGTTGGCCTTCCCCGGATGATACCGAAGCGCAAATTCATAATCTGCTAAGTATTCCATCCATCTGCGCTGCTTCAAGTTGAGCTCTTTCTAATCAAATAAATACTTCAAGCTCTTGTGATCTGAAAATACTTCAAACTTCTCACCATATAGATAGTGTCTCCAGCTTTTGAGAGCGAAGACCACCGCAGCTAATTCCAGATCATGTGTGGGGTAGAGACGTTCATGTATCTTTAGTTGTCTTGAACCATATGCCACCACACGATCACGTTGCATGAGTGAACATCCCAGTCCCTCTCCTGATGCATCGCATTGTACTTCATAACCTTTGCCTCTTTCCGGCAAAACTAAAATAGGAGCAGTTGTAAGTCTCTCTTTCAGCTCCTCAAACCTCTGATTGTACAACTCTGACCACTCATATTTGACCCCTTTCTGAGTGAGTCGAGTCAATGGAGATGCTCTTTTAGAGAAATCCATGATGAACTTCCTATAATATCCAGCCAAACCCAGGAAGCTACGAATCTCAGTGACATTCTTCGGTGCTTTCCACTCCCTCACTGCTGCCACCTTTACCGGATCAACGGCTATACCATCATCTGTTATAACATGCCCTAAGAATTTGACCTCAGGTAGCCAAAATTCGCATTTGCTTGCTTTGGCATACAGCTTGTTCTATCTCAAGGTATTCAATACTATTCGTAGATGCTCAGCATGATCCTCCTGACTCTTGGAATAGATCAGGATATCGTCAATGAACACTATAACAAACTGATCTAGATATGGACGGAAGATTCTGTTCATTAAGTCCATGAACACAGCCGGTGCGATGGTAAGCCCAAAAGGCATGACTACAAATTCAAATAGTCCATACCGTGTCTTGAAAGTTGTCTTCTCTATATCCTCCTCCCTGACCCGGATTTGATGATAACCGAACATCAGGTCAATCTTGGAAAAGTGACTGGAACCCCTCAATTGATCCAATAAATCATCGATCCTGGGTAGAGGATACTTGTTCCGGACAGTTAACTGATTCAACTTCCGGTAGTCCACACACATTCTGAGTGAACCGTCCTTCTTTTTCATGAACAACACTGGGGCTCCCCATGATGATGTGTTGTTCCGAATGCAACCCAGTCTGAGTAACTCATCAAGCTGCTTCTTCAACTCGGACATTTCTGCTGGTGCCATCCGATAATGGGGTAGAGACACTGGTGAAGTAACAGGATACAGCTTGATCTCAAAATTGAGATCCCTCATAGGTGGTATACCAGGGAGTTATTTTGGAAAGACATTAGCAAATTCTTTCACAATTGCTGGAAGCTCAGTGACTGGTGCTTTGTTGATGACAATATTGTTCAACACCAAATGGTGCAACCCTTCATGCAGTCTGCTTTGCTTGTTGGCACGAACTATATACTACTTTCCCTCGGGTGACCAAAATGTCACTCTTCGGCGATAACAATCAATATTGGCCTCATAACTAGCCAACCAGTCCATGCCGAATATAATATCGTACTCAGTCATGTCGGGTACCAGATAATTGAACTCAAATCTGAGTCCAACGAGTTCTGTATTTACGGCCGTGCATATGAGTCCCAAAGACGTGTCTCCGACAGGGGATACTACTGTGAGTATGGTGGATAGCTTTTGAACTAGTGTACCAGTAGCAGTTATAAAGGATGCAGATATAAAAGAGTGCGAAGCTCTAGAATCAAACAATGCATAAGCATAAGAACTATTGACAACGGCCATACCTTGAATCACAGAATGATCCACATCCTCAGGAGGTGCCAGAGCAAATAGTCGTTCAGATCCAGTAGGATTAGGCTCCTGACCCGCCTGATTATAAGTTCTGCCTCCTCGGGAGTTAGCTGGCCTAGCTGGTGGACAAAAAGATCCTCTGGAATATGAGATCTTATTGAGCTTTGGACAGTCTCTCTTGTAGTGACCCGGCTGATCACAGTGGAAACAGTTGTTCACCCCTCTGAATGACTAGGTGACTGATGCAGATGGGGAGGGCTGGTTGGGATGAAAGCCCCCCGTGGACCCCGCAGATGGTGTGGGTCTGCTGAAGTTCGGTCGGAACTTCTTGTTGGGCTGGAACCCACCCCTCCCACTTGGAGCTCGACGGTTGTCGAACCGTACCATTGCATTCAACTCCTGTTCTGCTATTGTGGCCTTGTTGACCACCTCAGCCAATGTGGTGCACTTGAATATGGTCACTTTGGCCCTGATGTTTGACCGTAGACCCCTCTCAAACTTCCTTGCCCTACGATGCTCTGTGTCCACCATATAAAATGCATAGATGGATAGACTGAGAAATTCCCGGTGATACTCTACCACCGTCATAGAGCCCTGCACCAAGGACAGAAAAAGTTGCGTCTGTCGCTCCTTCTCCTCCTCCGGAAAGTAGTGTTCCCGAAAGGTTGCTGAAAACTCATCCCATGTCATGGCCGTCCTCTCCCTAACTGGTATGAGTGCCCTCTGTTTCTCCACCACCTCCCACCATTTACCGGCATCTTCTATCAGTTGTGAAGTAGCCAGTAGAATCCTGTCAGCATGACTCGAGATCTTAAGTAAATTTAAGATCTGAGTGATCTTCTTCAGCCAATGCTCGGCTCCAACAGCCCCTTCATTCCCTTTGAAGTAGGGAGGACGTTGTTGCTGGAATTCCCTAGCCATACTCCGGTCACTGGCATCCTTGGAACTTTCACTTCCATTCATATGTTGCTGGAGTATAGAGGTTACCACTGCTTGAACTAAGCCCTGAAGTTCAGGCGGCACATGTGGTATATGTATACCACTGTTCCCTTCTCCCTCCTTCTGTGATGAATATTCCCGCTCCTTCCTTTCTCGCCTAGAATGATGTGACTCTTCAGAATGGTGTGACTTTTCAGAGTGATGTGACCTTTCAGAATGATGTGACTCTTCTCATTATGTGATTTTCCAGCCCCTTCTTTAGGCTGAGAATGCTCTTCCTCTGGTGGAGATCTTTCCCTTCCTTCCTCATACTGAATGAGTGGTATCTCTTTTTCTTTCCCTTTCTTGCTTTGTAGGATCTTTCTTTTTGTGCCATTTTCCCTAAGTCATGAAAACATAATTGACTTAGTTTCTTCATACAGTTTGTGTTTTCACTACTTTGGGGACATTTCCAAATAAGCAATCTTGGTTTTCTTTTGTTTTTGGGGAAAATTTTCTAAATACCTATTGTTTGTTTTCTTTCTCAATTTGGGGAATATTGGGGGATGTATATCCTATTTTGCTACGTTTGATAGATCAATTATAATACTGTACTTTTGCTATCTTTCACTGTTGTTCTCAGATTGATTTGTTCAGTCTGAGTCCACGAAGTAAATTAATCCAGCCCCCAGTCAGTGGACTCTGAAGAGTCGGTCAGTTGGGATTCTTATCCGTCAGTGAGACATGAAACCGTCTTAATCTTACTTCTGAAGATTCAACTTTCCGTTTCGCTCTGATACCAACTGTAACACCCAGCCCTTTTCACTCTAATAATCAGAGTATATTTTTTTTAAATATAATAATCTAGTGATCGGGGTGGAGTGTCACAACGTGAGTTAAGTTCGGATCTCTAAATTCGACCCTTAATTGGCCAAGCCCATGTGCGTATGAACTAAGTCGATAAAACTGATCCACACATGGTACAAATACAACTTGCGGAAATAACATAGTCTTAAATCTAACTGAGGTTATAATAGCTCCTATGACTAATCCAATTTTCCATTCTTAGATAGCAAGTACATAATTTATTCTCCAAAATTACTATATAACCTTAGTCTACCATTCATTCCAAACCATCCAAATAAATCAAACCATAGCATCTACTTAACCACTTATTACATGCCAACATCACCTAGCTATCAAATTACATTGTCCAAATAAATCAAATAACAAGTTCATAAATAGTCCATTCAAAGTCCATTCAAATCATTCAAACCGCCCAAGCTTCTTTGCTTGGTCCCCTTCTCGATCCTCATTCGTTGTCTTTCCTGTGTCATCCACTAAGGTAGAGATAGGGCATTAGATCAACGCGCCCAGTAGTGTTTCCGAATAGGGCTACCACAAGATTAGTGTAAAAACATGCAAATAATATCATAATACATGTGTGTCAAAATTCCATAAAACATGTTATGTATGAAATGAACATGTAATGAGTCCCACCCATCACCATTCTACATAGCCTCCTCTTGACGGGATTCTCATCGTCAAGGTACCCCACAATGGTCTTTTGGAAGCCCCGACGGAGTGTGGCCTCCGGATTCCTCTTGATGGGATTCTCATCATCAAGGTACCCCACAATGGTCTTTCGGATGCCCCGACGGAGTGTGGCCTCCGGTTACAACACCATCATCCCATGCCATGCATGAGATGTCTATGCAAACATGCCATTTGTAAATAAAACATTTCATTCAAATAACTTATTCAAATAAACATAAAACAGCAAATAAGATATGTGGTTACAACAAGGTAGGAAACCTACACTATGTTACTTTGTTTGACCCTTCCTTTGAACCGTCTTCCTATCACGGCTTGTACACCGTTCTAGAAATCCAAATACCTTATGTACATAGCAGCCAGTTAATCATTTGTCTACCTAATTTCCAGCAAAGCTTAATGTTCCAAGAACCACTTAGTGGGGTTCGGCCAAAACCATGGCCGAACCTCACCCATTAAAACTTTGGTCACCCTTTTTTTTATCAAAACCATTTTGATTATCCCAAAACTCACAAATGAACCTTGGTAGGGTTAGGCCATACTGTTTGGCCGAACCTTACCATCTTGGATTTTGGGCTCACATGTCCATTCCTATGATCTTTCAATATTGGATCATTTCATCCATAATTACAACTATGCCATTTAGACTATCTTTTTATTTAATTTATCTTAAACAACAATAATCATACTTAATCCACCTCACACCTCAATCACACTTTGGTAGGGTTCGGCCATACAACATGACCGAACCTTACCACTTGATTTTTGGACCCCTCTTTTCAAGTCTTTTAATCAATCCATTCACATATACAATTTTATCTTGTAATTACAATTTTTGCCATTGGTCTAACCAATGCTTAAATTAGCTAACTTCCATTGCCTAACATAAAACCATCTTAGTGGGGTTCGGCCATGCACATGGCCGAACCTCACCACTTAATTTGATCCTTTTTAAACCCTTCATATCTCCATATAAACTAACCACTATGTCCAACAATTACCATTAGTGGGGTTCGGCCATACACATGGCCGAACCTCACCAATCTGATTTTTATCCCCACTTTCCATCATTCATGTTGGCTGATTATTTACCTAATTTAAGTCCATAAACAAACATATAATTACCACATAGTTCCATCATAAACTTAATCCTACTATCCATCAAAACATTCCATGGGGTTAGGCCATACACATGGCCGAACCCCAAGGTTTCCTTGATGTAAACCCTCCAATATTTGTCCATAGTTTTTCATCAGCACTTAGCTTAATAACCACATGATTCAGCCATGTAATAACTGGTCGAAATCAGCGACCTTATCTCCCTTTAAAATCCTTTAAAAAAAAACTTCATTACATAATATGAATTTCATCTCTCAAACACCATCAAAATCACCAATTTTTGCCATGGGGTTCGGCCATCCAAAGGGGCCGAACCCTATGGTCCATATTTTACCACTTTTAAACATCATAATCTTATATTTAAACCATTGATGGATCTGGCCATACAATGGCCAGATCTCATTCCCTTAACCAACTTTATTTAATAAAGGTTCAAATTGCACTTACCACTTCCGCGACTCCTTTGGTCTTTTGACTCCTTCCTTGACCCTTTAATTCCTTGACCTCTCCTTCTCTCTTACTGTTCTTTAGGCTGAGACTGACCTTGCTGCAACCTCCTTGGAATACTTCAGCCAGGTGATATGAATTTGAGATAGAAAATGAGAGAGTAAGAAAGAGAACTTTGGCCTTGGATGAATGTGCTATGCCTTGATGCCAAACCCTTTGGCTGATTTTTGTCTTGATGAAAGGAGATCAGCCTAGGACTGATTGAAGATAATCAATCAGCTGCTGTTCTTGTTATGAGCATGAAGAAAACGGCAAAGAGAGAGAGAGATAGAGAGTGAAATGAGCACTCTTTGTTTAATCAAAACCAGCCCAAGGTTAACCTTGTGTAACTCACCTCACCTTAATCACAATCCTTTATGTTACTTGGGGGTTTCATCATGAGATGAAACCTCCCCATGCTCCCAACGTCCCTTGCTGATTGGACTTGTGTAACCCCCCTCCTTAACTCCTTCTCTCATTACCATTGCATGTGACAGTTTCATTTGAAAATGAAACTCTCCTAGGCTCCAACGGTTTTAGCCCTAGCTTAATTTGTATAACCTTCATCTTCCATTAGTGAACTGTTTGGGAGTTTCATCCTTGGGATGAAACTCCATGCCCATTCATCTCTCATGCTTGATTTGAATATTTGAAATAAGTAACTCCTCACCCTTGATACAGCCCATGTGTAATCGCCACCTCTTTAGTGCTCATCAACATCCAATGTGGTTCCATTTCATCTTTGAGATGAAACTCTTGCCCTATCTTCAACGTGTAGACCAATAGTTGAATTTGAAATGCCATAATCTCTTTGTGTAACTCCATAAAACAGCACCCATTCATTCTCCATTCTTGGAGTTACCAGCATGAATTAATACTCCCAAATATTCCAACGTGCATCACCTTTGAATGTGGAATATTACCTCTCACCAAGTCTAACTCCCAAAACGGCAACTCCAATTACTCTATGACCAAACGTTTTATGCTTGAAGTAAACCCCCATGCAGCCAACGTGGGATTTGAATTTGAAACCCACAAACCTTTTATCTACTCACCTTACTCATTTAGATATTCCATCTAACCCATTTATTTAGCTCACCCAACTCAACTCATTCATTTAATGTAACTCAACTAATAAATTTAACTCAACTAAACCCATCATTTATTTCAACTCAACCAACTCAAATATTTAATGAAACTTAGACCAATTAAGCTTTGAGCTCACTCCATGATTAATCATGCCCATCTTGACCCATTGGGTCCATTTGGCCACTTTGACCCATTTAACGAAATTTGACCCGTTTTAGTACATCTTATCCATTTATTTGTCTTGTAAACAAAACTACCATCCTTTGGGTATTGATTGAAACATTGACCCATTTAAATTCAAATCAAATATATCACAATGGCAATTCTGTAAATATAAATAAATTCATGTAAATTGATATCTTTGAAATTCCGGGGTGTTACATATACACTTTCATACTCAATACACCATAATAACTCACCCCTACTTGACTATTCATATCTTATAATTTCTCAATTTGTATCGTATTACAAAACACATTATCGATTCATAATATCTTTCATACTAAGGGTTTCATATTTCAAGGGACCTTGTAAACGTATCATATTCACTCTCAAAATCCTTTCCATCCCCGCCTAGGACTTTCATGTCCTACAATCCTTATCAATGTTTTTCCTCAATCTTAATCCATCTCACATTACAAACTTTATATTTCATTTTGGGTCATTTCAATGCCCGTCATAAGTGTTCCAACATATTAACCGGATTCATTGAACGAGTGTGGCCTCCTATCATTCCAACATATTCACCGGATTTACCGGAGGAGTGTGGCCATCTATTATTCTCGTTCCATACTTTTCTCATTGTGTATCTTATGTATATAGCATGTGGCTGTCCTCAAGTTACCAACCTCCTTTTCTTTCAGCATAATTCTAAGTTCTCATCACACATGACTCACACCTACAGGATATTCCAAACATCTTATCATTCATATGAATTTTCCCTACATTCTTTTCAAAGTACCTAATCTCCCTATGTCTCAAGGTTTCATATTAAATCAACATCATTTTCTTGAATATGACATAATTCAAATGTCATATAATGCATATAGTCTCTTCGTATTTCCTTTTTTGTACATATTCTCAAGTACTATACAACTTTGCCATAAATTACATTATTTTCATCACATGGAAATATTCTTCAAAGTAATTCACATATTTATATAATTCATTCGGTACGATTCACATTCTTTTCACATGTCTCGTACATTGAAAAATATCTTCACTCTTCACATATCAAACTATGTAATTCCATTCTTTAATTCATACACATATTAGTACTATATTCATAAAATCGACTTTAATGAATATTAAGAAAATCATGATAACATAAGATTGCTTTAAGTGCTTCAACAAAGTAGGGAAACCTACTTGATCATAACCGATCAACGAATGAAAATGATCCACTCTTGATTTCCTTGCTTTCTTCTCTTCCTTCTTTCACCGATTCTTCTTCTCATCCTTCTTAGTCGTTTTAAGGGATGACAAGGTGAGGAGGAGAGGGAGATGGGTGTGTCACGAATTGTAGTATGAATGGTGTCTACTTTTCTTTCCCTCTTCCTCTCTTTTCTTTCTTTTTTCTCTTTTGTTGCACTATTCTCAATCGAATGGAAAAAGGGGAGGAGAGAGGAATCAACACCAACTCTTTTCTCTCTCTTTGGTCTCCTCCCTTTTCTCTTGTCAATGAGCAAGTCACGTGGAGAGCATGCATTGGCTCTCAAGGACGATGGTGGGTGAGGTAGGTGGGTGATAGGACAAGAGAAGACAGCTGCGTGTTTTAACTCAACACATTGAACATGCGTGATACATGTTTTTAGTCGATACATATGTTTTGTGGATTTATCTACACATCGATGTCTGTCGATGTATACATCAGGTATTTCCTCTGTTCTCTCCAGTCAACACACAATCCACGTGGAGATCATGCATTGGTTCTCTAGGACGGTGGTAGGTGGGAGATGGGACAAGGTGAGATAACTGCGTGTTTGAAACTCGAAATACTGACCACGCCTGATACATGTTCCAAAGTCGATGGGTATCATTTCTGAATAGTTGTATGCATCGACACAACCCAATGTGTCCATTTAAAACTTCAAGCTTCAGGTTAGTTTTCAGATATATGTATCAAAGTTGACACATACCAAACTGGTACACATCGACCCTTGTCGATATGTACCTCTTCGAAATTTCTGATTTCCCTGTTTCTATGTATTTCTTTAAATCTCATACACTATTTATACTCCATTTCTTTTCTTCTTGTTCATATCAAAATCCACATCTCATTCCCATCATTAAGGGGAAATTATATTGATTTACCGGATTAAAATTCTGGGGAGTTACACCTTAAAACCCCTAGGTTTCCCCTAGTGGACGAGTTAGAGTCTCGTGAGGGCTTACAGTGATGATACCCACAAACATCAACATACTAAACAAGAACACATATACAAGGGGTCCAAACATCATACAACACTAAAATTCATTTTACAAAGCTTATATGTAATGACCCGTTCCGAATTTTCTAATTTTCGCAGAGATTTTTGGATCTCCGAGTTGTTTTCGGTACCATGGTAGCAGTGAGGAGAGTGTGGGCACCGTGGTGGGCCCAGTTTACCTGTTTTCGAGTTCGAGAACTCTAAGGGCATTTTGGTAATTTTATAATTATTGTATATTTATTATGAAAGTTTGTCCAAAAGTCATACGCTTTCTCGCTCGACGTTTAGTATTTGAGATTTTTTTCGAGTTATCAATCCTGTCTTTTAACTCATTTGAAAAGAGATTTTTTAAAATAAGGGCTGAAAAACCCTCACCCTAACCCTTCTAAACCCCTCTTTCCACGGCACTATAGCCGCTTGCGCTGCAACCCAATTGGCGATTCCCTTTTCCTCTCGCTTCCTTCATCTTTTTCTCTTCTTCTTCCCACTCTTCGACCAAGCCGCACACTGCGGACGACCTTCAGGCCCTGCTCCAGCCGCCGGATCTCTGCCTTTAGTTGTCGGGTCTCTCCCTTCCCGGCCGATTCCAGGTGCTGCTCTTCTCAATACCCTTTTCTCTCTTCCTTTCCCCAGTTTTTTTTTCTCGATTTTCCCAGCTCTCGCTTGTTTTTACACGATTTTCCTTGCTTTCCTTTATTTTCTTGGTTTTCCCTTGTTTTTACTCGATTTTCCTCGTATTTCTCTTCATTTCCTGGTTCTTCTTTGCTTTTCTTGGATTTTTTTCCTCTCTTTTTCCCCTTTTTCCAACTCAGTTGGGTAACTGAGTTGGTTCAGCCGAGTCTCAGAGTGGACTCAGCGCAGGCTCCCGAGTTAACCCAACTCAAGTCCAGTCTGGGCCAACTAGGCTCATACTTCATGCAGGCCAGCCCAGGCCCAGCGGAATAGTTTGGGTCCGTCCCAGCTCGTCTTCGTCCAGCCTAGGCCCAGCTGACTAGTTCGGGTCCGGCCTAGCTCATCTTAGCCCAGCCCACTTTTGGTAGGCTCGGTCGACCTACCTGGCCCGTTTTCAAGCCCAGCCCAGTTTTAGGCCCGTTTTCTCTCCGGCCTCTTTTTAACCTGTTTTGTCTTGTTTACTCATCCGTTCCTCTTTGTTTCACCAGACTGAGCTCCCTTCGATCCTTCAAGCTGTTTACTCGCTTTGGACTTCGACTCCACAAACACTGTGAGGGGACTTACTACTATTTTAGCATGCACTTGCATATATTAACCCGCTATTTTTTGACATGGAGTAACTCGAGTGTAACCCTCTATTTATATAGCCACTCGGTAAGGGAAAAATGTTGAAGTATGTATGTGGCAGATTGTCCGCTCGGGCGTACTCCTATTACTTACATGCACTTGTGGAGAATTTTAATTAGTCAACCTGATAATTGAATGTAATATTTGAAAATGGTTGATGATGATTGGATTGCTTATTCACTTGATACTCATGAAGTGATGTTGAGTGTAGACATGCATGACTAAGTAATTCATTATATACTTTTAACTCGCATGATGAACTATGTTGTTGATTTTGAATTGACTGTATAACAATGTATCCTCATTGTTATACATGATCCTTACACCGTATGCATGCATCAGAAAGACTATTCACATGTGTACATGTTTTGATGATGTGATGAGTTGATCGTTAGGAAGACTTTCCCGTTACGCTCCGGCGGTCGAGACCCCTATAGGAGATGCGGGTTTCCACGTTGCGTTACGGCGGTTAAGCTACCTACCCTTGAAATTGGCTTCCCTGTAACACTCCGCCCTTTTCACTATGCCGAAAATCAGTCTATTTTTTTTTTGAATAGAAGTGTGAGAGAGCGAGCTAAGTCCGAGCTTCCAAAGCCCGACCCTTAACTGGCCAACCATACGTGTGCGTGGACCAAGTCCACTAAAACGGTTCACACGTATTCAAGTTAACATGCGGAATAATCATAGATGCAGAAATATAATAGAATAACAATTCTATTCCATTTTAGATAGCAAGGACATCCATCACTTAATAATAATTACCTTAAGTTAAATATCCAATATTATCCATCCAAACCGTAGCAAATATATCTACATTATTACAATCCCGAATGCTAGCTATTCAAATAAATAGTCCATGAATAACTTAAACAAAATATAACTTAATCATCCAAGCTCCTAAGCTTGGCTCCGATCTTGTTCCTCGTTCCATTCTTTCCCTGTGTCATCAACTAGGGTAGAAGTAGGGCGTTAGACAACACGCCCAGTAGGTATTCCAATTAGGGTTAACACATGGGTTAGTACCAAAAACCCAGATATAATATATCATACCATACTTATAAGGCATCATATCCAAAATAGTGTATGATAATAGAGATTTAATCATACAGATAAAAACCAGAAACATTGCATGATAATAGAGATCATAATCATGTTGAATCAATGCCATGCCATGGGTGTCATATGCCATGAGTCCCACCCAATCACCCATATCACCAAAACACCTAGTATCCTCTTGATGGAAAACTCATCATCAAGGTATCCCCACAGTTGCCTTACAGACGCCCCGACGGAGTGTGGCCTCCGGTTACCTGTTGATGGATAATGCACATCAAGGTACCCCCATAGTTGCCTTCCGGACGCCCCGACGGAATGTGGTCTCCGGTTACATATCATCCCTCCCATGCCATGCATGAGATGCAAATGGCAACATACTATGTAAAAATACAAACCATAGCATTAAAAATCCATATTTGAAACATAACATTTGATACAAAATAACTCATCAAAATATGAATTAAAACCATCATACATATCCCATGGTATCAATGATGTAGGAGTCCTACCAATGACCACTAAAGTGCCCTTGCGTTTTCGTCCGGAAACCGCTCACGATCCTGCACCTCTTGTGAGGTCCTGTTACCTTATTACATATCAATCAATCAAGCCCATGTTCTATTTGATTTCCAATCATGTCTAAGTCCATAAACACACCTTAGTGGGGTTCGGCCATACAACATGGCCGAACCTCACTCCCTTGGTTTTGTGCCCTTCTTTTCAATCTTTTGATCTTTTAAAATAAGTCCAAGATCATGCCATCTTTGTTTCATTAATCTAATCACTTAAAGATTAATCATTTAACATTAATAACCACATAAGTCCCAAAAAAACATTCCTCATAGGGCTCGGCCATACACCATGCCCAAACCCATGATCTTTCATTTTTACCCATATTTACTTCTTTGCCATTATTTCCATCACCTTATGTTTAGGTCCAAAAACATAGGTCCATGACTAAACATTTCATGCACAAATAATCCATCAACATAAAAACCCATAATCAAATCCTTCCATCTCCTAACATAATCATTCATCTAAACATGATAGGTCCATGAATGACCCATTAAAATGGTTAATGGGGTTCGGCCATACACATGGCCGAACCCATGGTCCTTTGTTTCCATCCTACCATGGTCAAACCACCTTTTAAAACCATTAATACTTCTCCATGGTTTTCATGCTTAAAAAACCTTAAAATCAATAACCTCCCTTCATGGGGTTCGGCCATACAACATGGCTGAACCCTATGGTTCCTTATTTTCTTTTAAAAAGAATCATACATTTATGGTTTGATTCTTTGATGGTTCTCATACATACATCCATTTAAACCCTTTAAAACCTTTTAAAATCATAAACATACGTCTATGATTTTCATCTTTCAAATCCATTAAAATAACTAATGTCCTTCTTTGGGGTTCGACCATACAACATGGCCGAACCCTATGGTTCATCACTTACTCTTGAAAATTATGTAACCATGTTCATATTCCTTGGTGGGGTTCGGCCATACACCATGGCCGAACTTCATCCAACCCTTCCTTTGTCCTTAATGGTTTTTATACATAAAACCTTAGGGTTTGGCCATGCAAAGGCCAAACCATGATCCCTGATCATCCACCATTTCATACATGGTTCATGCATAAAGTCTTAGCCATAATAAAAATTAGGGTTCGGCCATTGTCCTTGACCATCTTTTCTTATTTATGCAATCTTATTGAGTACTTACCGATTCCGCGACTCCTCCGATTTCTTTCACTCCTTCTTGCTCCTTTCCTTCCTTAGCCTCTTCTTCCTTCCTTCTTGATCCTTGGCCGAGATTGATCTTGATAAAATCTCTAGGAGTGGTTCAGCCAAGAGGTATTGATTTGAGAGAGAGAGAAAGAAAGAAGATTTAAGATAACAACTCTAGGTGTTCTCCCTTTGTCTTGAGAGGGGTCGGCCCTGTGTGAAAGGGAGAGGGTGAGATGAAAATTCTCTAAGTGTTCTTGTCTTGAGAGGGGGATCGGCCAAGAGAGAGAGCTTGAGAGAGTGAATTGAAACCAAAGTCCTTTCCTTGGTTAATGAGGGTCGGCCAAAGGTAGTGTCCTTTGGTGATACCCCTTTGTAACTCCCATGCCCCTTCGCCTCCCTCCTTAATGTTCCATTTGGAGGTTTCATCCATGAGATGAAACACCCCCACCGTTTGACCCTTGGGTTTCCATCTTGAGATGGAACCCCCCCCCCCCCCCCCCCGCCCCAATCTCTCCAACGTGTAAGCCTTTGTGTAACATCCAAAACCTTTCACCTCCTCATTAATGAACTATTTGGAGTTTCATCCCATGAGATATAACTCCCATGTCTCCAACGTGTAGTATTGACTTGGGTCTCATGAGATGCATCTCTCCACCTTCCCACTCCACTCACTTGAGATCAAAGTCCCATTAACTTCCATTCAACTCATTTAACTCAACTCACCTCTTTAATTCAACTCCTTCAACTCACTTAAAATCAATTCAATTACTTGATTCCATTTCCCACTTAATTCAACCCTAATTTAATTAAGCGTGAACTCACTTGGTGGTCAACCAAGTCAACCATGACCCATTGGGTCCCAATTGGGCATTTGACCCAAATTGACAATCTTGTCCCAATTAAATAAATCTCAACATTTAATTCAATTGAACCATATCCACAATCCGTTGGGTCTTAATTGGGCAATTGACCCAACACTTACCCATCTAAGGTCCATATCCATTGATTCATAATTCAAATGGGCAATTTCCATAGATATTCATAACTTGAAAATACGGGGTGTTACATTCCCCGTTATGCTCCAACGGTGAAGACCCCCATAGGAGATGCGGGTTTCCTCGTTGCATTCCGGCAGTTGAGGCATTGTATATTGTATGGTCTTCAGTTTGTACTTGTAGGAAGACTGGAGTTGTTGGAGGACCATTGAGAGTTCTGGGGATGGGGTCTTGGACGGGTCAGTGGGACCATTGATTAATAGTACAGTTGAGTATCCACGGAGATAGATGTTCATTCACTTATGATGTTTATTACACATTATACATGTGATCTATGTCTATGTTGCTAATGTGTGATATGCCCACTACGCATCCCTTGAGATAGTATATTTAAGATATGTACTATTTTGGATTTTCACTTGTTAAGGAGTCTGACCTTCTGTATTTTTATGAAACAGGAGATGTTGAGATACAACACCCTTCTGAATGTAACACCCTGGAATTTCAAAGTTATCAGTTTATGTGAAAATATTCATATTTACGGAATTGCCATTGTGATAAAAATTGATTGGAATTTAAATGGGTCAATGGCTCAATCGAGACCCAAAGGATGATAGTTGGTTTACAAAACAAATAAATGGGTAAGATAAATTTAAACGGGTCAAGAATCATATTTGGGTCAGATTTTGATAAATGGGTCAAAATGGCTAGATGGGACCCAATGGGTCGTGTGAATGGCATGATTAACTATGGATTGAGTTCAAGCTTATTTAATTTAAGTCTATTAATTATTTGAGTTTGGTTGAGTTGAAATGAATGGTTGGTTAAGTTGAGTTGAATTTATTAGTTAAGTTAAATTAAATGAATGAGTTAGGATGGGTGAGTTGATTAAATGAGTTGAATGAATATGTATTTTTAAATGAGTAAGATGTAGAGATAGAAGGATTGTAGGCTGATTCAAATTCAAACACTAAAAACGTTGGCTGCATGGGAAACTTATGTGCATGTAACTCCCACCCAAGTTAAGAATGGAAATGACGTTACATGGAGTTACATGGGTGAGAATTGAGTTTTCAAATCATTGTGCACATTGAAGATGGTATAGGGTTTATGCCTTGCTTGGGTCTCCAAAAGACAGCCAATGCATGGATTAATGGTTCATGCATGTAACTCCAAGGTTGGAGAATAAAATGGGTAGCTTATTGGAGGAGTTACACACAATAGATTATGGCATTCTATGGCATTCCAAATTCAAATTAGATACTAAACCAATGGGGGTTACAAAGTGTGTTCACACTTGGAGGAGGGGAGTTTTATTCCCATGTGAGAACCTAAGAAAAGGGGGGGGGTTACACTAGTCCAACTGCAAGGGACGTTGGCTGCTTGGGGTGTTTCATTTCATAGATGAAACCCCCAAGTAACATAAAGAACCTTGATTAAAGAGAGGGAGTTACACAAGGATTAACCTTGGGGCTGTTTTTGGTCAAGCAAAGGATTGTCATTGTTACTCTCTCTATCTCTCTATCCCTCTATCACTCATAGACGTCCTCTATCTTTCTAAACCAAGAGCAGCAGCTGGTTGTTTATTTTTCAATTAGTTTTGGGTAATACTTTCATCTAGACAAAAATCAGCAAAAGGATTTTGGCAACAAGGATAGCAATTTTATTCAAGACCAAAGTTCCCTTTCTCTCTTTCTCTCCCTTTTAAGTCCTTGTCACCTGGCTGAATTATCTCAAGGAGCTTGCATCAAGATCAGTCTCAGCCCAAAGAACAGTAAGAGAGAAGGAGAAGTCAAGGAGATAAAGGGTCAAAGAAGGAGTCAAAAGAACCGAAGGAGACGCGGTATTAGTAAGTGCATTTTGAACCCTTGTTTAAAAGATTGGATAAGAAAATGAGATTTGGCCATTGTATGGCCAGATCCATCAATGGTTCAGATTTAGAATTATGATGTTTAAAATGATAAAATATGGACCATAGGGTTCGGCCCCATTGGATGGCCGAACCCCATGGAAAAACTTGGTGGATTCTATGGTATTTGAAAGTCAAAATCCATATTTTGGAGTGAGGATTTTAAAAGATTTTTATATGGATTTAAGCTTGCTGTTTTGGAGTGGATATGACACGACTGAACCATGTTTATCTTATGTTAATTTGCTGATTAATTTCATAGATAAATATGGGTGGATTTCCATTAAGAGAACCATAGGGTTCGGCCATGTGTATGGCCGAACCCCATGGACTGTTTTTAAATGATTTTAAGTGTGTATTTTAAAGAGGTTAAAACATAAATAAGGAAGTTATTTTGGACATAGAGGAATGATTAAGAAACTCAAAAACAAAGGACATAGGGTTCGGCCACCATGGAGGGCCGAACCCCATGCAAATAATGATATGGTTGTGATGTATTTGAAACATATAAGCCATGAAGTATGTGGACTGTTTTGGGTTATTATTTAAGATTCAAATACATGCTTTGAAAAGGGTTAAAAGCATGGATCTGTATGACAAAGGACTGAAGTTAATATGGTTTAAAACAGAGGTCCAAAACTGATGAAATGGATCATTTGGATCGGCCATTTTGGATTGCCGAATTTCATGAAATAATATGGTCATTTGGGACAAGTAGATGAACTGATTTAGATGGTGTTTAAGAGGTATAATGGCAGCAATATTATATTGATATTGTATGTGTTAATAACACCAAAAACATGTTTTAGAAGAACAAAACATGGACATAGGGTTCGGCCACCTTGGATGGCCGAACCCCATGTAAGTATTTGGTTGTTTGGTTGGCTTTCAAAAAGATGGAAATTACATCAATTGTCATGTAATGGACTTTGTTGTCTAAATTAGGCTAAGGATAGCATAATGGCATTATTGTAAATAAGGATGAAAAGATGAAATGATCAAAAGAATGGATTTATGAGCCAAAACCTAAGGCGGTAAGATTCGGCCATGTAGTATGGCCGAACCCTACCAAGTGTCATTTGAAAAGTTTGGGATACTTAGAGGGTATTAAGTAAATAAAAGATTTATCAAAGTTTAAATGGGTGAGGTTCGGCCATGGGGTATGGCCGAACCCCACAAAGTGGATTTTTGGGATTTAAATCAAATTAGAATCATATGGTCAAATGATTAACTTGCTGCCATGTATATAGGGTATTCGGATTTCTAGAACGGTGTACAAAGTCGTGATCGAAAGACGGTCCAAAGGAAGGGTCGAACAAAGTAAAATATTGTAGGTTTCCTACCTTGTTGTAACCACACCACTTATTCGCTGTTTTATGTTTATTTGAATAAGTTATTTGAATCAAATGTTATATTTACAAATGACATGTTGCATAGACATCTCATGCATAGCATGGGATGATGGGGAAGTAACCGGAGGCCACACTCCGTCGGGGCGTCCGAAAGACCATTGTGGGGTACCCTGATGATGAGAATCCCATCAGGAGGAATCCGGAGGCCACACTCCGTCGGGGCGTCCGAAAGACCACTGTGGGTTACCTTGACGATGGGAATCCCGTCAAGTGATGGCTATGTTGAATGGTGATGGGTGGGACTCATTACATGTTCATTTCATACATAGCATATTTTTATAGAATTTGTCACACATGTATAACTATTATTCTATTTGCATGATTTTGACTAACCATGTGGTAGCCCTATTCGGAAACACTACTGGGCGCGTTGATCTAACGCCCTATCTATACCTTTAGTGGATGATGCAGGGAAAGGAAAGGACGTGGTTGGAGAAGAGGACCAAGTACGAAAACTTGGGCGATTTGAATGATTGCAATGGACTATGCATGGATTATTTATGGACTTATTAGTTGATTTATTTGGAACAATGTAATTTGTTAAATTAGATGTTGGCATGTAATAAGTAGTTAAGTAGATGCTATGGTTGGATTCATTTGAATGGTTTGGAATGAATAGTAGACTAAGGTCATATAATACTTTTGGAAAATAAATAAGGTACATTGCTATCTAAAAATGGAAATTGGATTAATCATAGGTTCTATTATAACCTCAGTTAGATCTAGACTAAGTTAATTCCGCTAGATATATATGTACCATGTGCGGATGAGTTTTATGGACTTAGTTCATACGCACATGGGCTTGGCCAGTTAAGGGTCGGATTTAGAGATCCGAACTTAACTCGCGTCGTGACATTCCGCCCCGATCACTTATTGATAAAAAAAAAAATAAACTCTGAAAATTTAGAGTGAAAAGGGCGGGGTGTTACACTGAATGGGGGAGGTCGTGGAAACGGCGATGCCGATGCGGTTAGGGTTCCTCTAACAGAGGAGGGACCAGTGGTTCAGGGCAGATTGGAGAGTTCAGCAGAGACGTCAGCTTTCAGACGCAAACCTGAGCAGGAGCCCATCAACCAGGGACAGCTGATGGAGATGTTGACTGGGATGGTGACCAACTTTGAGAGAGCCATGGAGAGGACGGTGGAGAGGAAAGTACAGACCGTATTGGAGCGGCAGGTAACACCTCCTCTGCCTCCACCTCCACCTCCACCTCCACCGCCTCTGCCTCCACCACCACCTCCACCACCACCTACACCTGGCAAGGTCTACCGCGAGACTAGAGAGATGGTTGCATTGAAGGAGTTTAAGCGCCATTACCCCCGTGTGTTCAGAGGAGAGCCTAACCCGATTACAGCAGAGGACTGGATTGATGAGACCAGTAGTGTCCTAGATACCCTGGTTGTCAGGGAAGGAGACATGTAGGTGACCTTGACCGCGCATCACCTCACGAGAGAGGCAGCCCATCGGTGAACCCAGGAGCCCCTCCGGGCCATAGCCTTGAGGGATTAGGACATCTTTCGCCAAGTATTTCTGGCTAAGTATTTTCCATTAGTAATCAAGGAAACCAAAAGCATTGAGTTCACCAACCTAGTACAGGATGATGACACAGTTATTCAGTATGAGGCCAGGTTCTCCGAGTTATGTAGCTTCGCGCCAGGGATGATTGCTACTGATCTGTTGAAAGCACGCCATTTTGAGCAAGGGCTACACCCAGTGATAGCTCATGTGGTGGTTTCTGCGAGGAGCACTACCTATGCTGAAGTAGTGAAGAGGGCGATCTTGGTAATGAGCACCGCTCTTTTGAGCAGTGGGATGGTTTACCAGCCGACATTAATTGTAACACCCTGCCCTTTTTCACTCGCCGAGAATCAGATGTCTATTTTTTTTTTTAAAATAAAGAGTGAGAGAGAGCGGGACGTCACGACGCGAGCTAAATCCGAGCTTCCAAAGCTCGGCCCTTAGCTGGCCAACCATTCGTGTGCGTGGACTAAGTCCACAAAAACGGTCCACACACATTAAGGGTAAACTTGCAGAATAAAACATTATGCGGAATTATAATAGAGTTATTATTCTTACCCATTTTAAATAGCAAGGAAGTCCATTACAAATAATTGCTTGAGCTCAATGTCCAAAATTAAAACAAACCATAGCAAGATAATTCTAAGTTATTACAGTCCCAAAATGCGAATAACTCAAATTACATTGTCCGAATTAAAAACTTAAATAAAATAAATCTAAATTATCCAAGCTCCTAAGCTTGGCTCCGTTCAAGTCCTTCACTCTATCCATTCCTTGTGTCATCATGTAAGGTAGAAGTAGGGCGTTAGTCAACAACCCCAGTAGGTATTCCGAGCAGTCAAACACATGGATTAGTATAAAAATCACATAGATATATAATGTCAAAGTCATGCAAGTCAATGCCATGCCATGGGTGTCATATGCCATGAATCCCACCCATCAACCATATCACAATCACATAAGTATTCCTCTTGAATTACAAGCCACATCAAGGTAAACATTGTCATGACTCCCCACGTATGCCTTATCGGTCCCACCGAACGGAGCGTGGACTCCTTTTTCATTTCAAACATCATAGTCGGAATCAGTGCGGATCCCTCCCCACATTTGTTTATCGGATACCCGAAGGGAGCGTGGACTCCTCTCATAAGTTCCCTCCCATGCCATGCATGAGATGTTAGTGCATCATGCCATTTCATATTGACATGTAGCATTGAAATCCCATCCTTAAAACATAGCACTTTGATACAAAAATAGATCATAACATATAGCAATAAAAACCATCAGATACACACAAGTCCAAGTGCATCAATAAGGTAGCAATCCTACCAACGTCCAAATATCGTATCCTTGCATTTTTGTCAAAACCAATCACCGATCGCGTCAAGCCGATTGTACACCCGTTTGTGAAATCCCGTTACCTTATTACATTTAACACATATCCATACATCAAATTGGTGATCCATTTGATTTCCATCAACCCTACATCATTCCATATTCTTTTCCATTTACGTTCATGGTCCTTAAGCTGGTTAAGACCCCCAAGGGGTTTTGGCCATACATTAGGGGCTGAAACATGTTTAAGTCCACCAAAAACTCATTAATGGGGTTCGCCATACAACATGGCCGAACCTCACTCTTTTGAATTTGGTACCCTTTTTAATCCTTTAAACACAACGGGTCCAACGTCATTCATTCTTTGATTTATTAATCTAATCATCCCTAGATCCACAAAGGTCATCCATGGGGTTCGGCCATACAGCATAGCCGAACCCATGGTCTTTTATTTTCATCATTTTCTTTCCATCTTAGCCATCATCTCCTTTTCCTCTTATTTCTTAACTTGTTAACCCATAAAAATCATCCATGGGGTTTCGGCCATTCAACATGGCCGAACCTATGGTGCTTGTAATAGCCCGGATTTTCAATGCAATAAATATATTGGCTATTATTTATTTTAATGGTTAAAAAAATTGAGATCCATAGATGGAATGGATGTTTAATGGATCAAAGTTGGGGCAATGGACCGTGGATATGATCAACTCTATTTAATTGGGTCAATGATGGTCAATTGGGTCAAATGCCCAATTGGGACCCAACAGGTCAAGATGGATTGATGATTAGGGGAAATGGGTAAGGAATGGATTTAGATTCATAGATGGAATGTATGTTAGATGGATCAAACTTGGGGCAATGGCCCAAGTATGGTCCAATGGACCATGGATAGGCTTGATTTTATTTAATTGGGTCAAAGTGGTCAATTGGGTCAAATGCCCAATTGGGATCCAATGGGTCAAGATGGATTGAGCATTAGGGTAAATGGGTAAGGAATGGATTTAATCGGGTCATGGACCCAATTAAGATCAAAGGCATGGGGTCCATCTCATTGGCAAGTGTAGGAGTGGATATCCAAGTGGCATTACCAAGTTGGGCCCAACTCCACCTCATCAAGTGAGGTGGCGTGTGACCAACGCACATGTGGAGCCGACCACCATGGTTGACTTGGTCAACCATGGGTGAATTAATGGGTGAATTAAGGAGGATCAAGTGAATTGAGTTGAATTATTTAAGTAAAATCACCTAAGTTAATTTTGAATAAATCCAAGTGGCATGGCCAAGTGGGACCCAACTCCACCTCATCAAGTGAGGTGGCGTGTGGACCAAGGTACAAGTGGGGCCGGCCACCATGGTTGACTTGGTCGACCATGGGTGAGTCAAAGATAAATTAAAGAAAATTAATGTAGTAAGTGGAATTAAATTATTTAATGGTAATGACCTAAGTTAGATATAAATTCAAATGATTGAGTTGGGAAATGAGTTGCATTTAAATGGAGAGAATCAAGTGGGGAGTGAGTCACATAAAAGACCAAAAGATGGAGTGAGTCAAGAGGGTGGTTTCATCTTATGGAAACCACTCCATCAAAACCGTTGGGGGGTGGTGTGTGCCATGTGGAGGGCATGCACCCCCTTGGCTACACAAGGATGCTTAGGTGGAGGACATACATTGGCCACAGGAGAGGTGGTGGTTCCATCTCATGGAAACCACCAAACCACCCAAGGAAACATGCAAACCAAAACTGTTGGGATGAAGGGTGGTATACCATGTGGAGGGCATGCTTCCCCCCTTGGCTAGACAAGAAGCCTAAAATGAGGACATGCAAGACCATCCATTGGCCAAAGGAGAGGTGGTGGTTTCATCTCATGGGAATCACCAAACCACCCAAGGAAAGCAAACTAAAACCGTTGGACATAGGGATGGTATGCTAGACAAGAAGCTTAAAATGAGGACATGCAAGACCATGGATTGGTCCAAGGAGAGGTGGTGGTTCCACCTCATCCAAACCACCAAACCACCCAAGGAAACCAATGCCAAAACCTTTGGACATAGGGGTGGTATGCAAGACACGAAGCTTAAAATGGGGACATGCAAGACCATGTATTGGGCAAAATAGAGGTGGTGGTTCCATCTCATGGAAACCACCAAACCACCCAAGGAAACTACCAAACCACCAAGGAAACCAAGCCAAAACCGTTGGGCATGGGAGTGGTATATGCCATGTGGAGGGCGTACACTCCTTAGTTTGGTCAATGGGCTCATGGGGAAGACTCCATATTGATGAGGGTGGAGTCTAACCCAAGCAAACCCTAGACAAGATGGGAAAGAGGACTTTTGATGTCATTCCTCTCATCTCACTCTCTCCCTCTCCCTCTCTTGGCCGACCATCACTCTAAGAGAAAGAAGAAAAAGACTTAGAGAAATTTAGATCTCAAGCTTGGCCGACCTCTCTCACAAGACAAAAGAAAAGGACTTAGGGTTTCCATTCTCTCCTCCCCTCCCTCTCTCAAACATTCACGAAGGCCGAACCACCTTCTTGGGGGTTTCATCTTAGACCCTCTCCCTCTCAAGGCCGAAGATCAAGAAGGAAGAAAGAAGAAAGACTAAAGAGAAGATCGGAAGAGAAAGAAGGAGTGAAAGAAACCGGAGGAGCCGCGGAATCGGTAAGTATCACTTAATAAGATTTTACTAATTTGAAGAGGTTAAAGGAACCTCCCGTTTTTGGATTGGAAAGTTGGCCAAAAAAGTTATGGGCCATGGATTTAAAATCCATCCAAGAAATGAGATAGAAAATGGACAAACCCTAATGGGTAAGATAGGCTATGTAAATGATGGAATATTAAGGCTACTATGTATATATGGTTTATGTATGCATGCATGGCTAAAAGGGTTAAAGGATCATGGTTCGGCCATTGCATGGCCGAACCCGAATTGTTATGGATATATGGAAAGGACCTCATGCATGTCTAAGATAAGGTATATGATCAAGATCATGGTTTGGCCCTTGCATGGCCAAAACCCTAGATTTCTATGTATATGGATCATGAGGACTAAAAAGGGATTGGATGAGGTTCGGCCATGGTGTATGGCCGAACCCCATCAAGTGATCTAACCATTGATATTTGATGGACAAAAGAAAATGATGAACCATAGGGTTCGGTCATGTTGTATGGCCGAACCCGTGGAAGGGTATTATTGATTTTAAAAGGTTTTAAATGGATGTATGTTGGTGATATTAAAGGGTTTTAATGGAGGGAAATAATGGAGTAATGTTAATCCTTTTAAATGGTCTCAAAGGTTGTAAATGGTGAAGAACCATGGACCATGGGTTCTGTAACACCCTGGAATTTCAAAGATAACAATTTACATGAATTTATCCATATTTACAGAATTGCCATTGTGATATATTTGATTTGAATTTAAATGGGTCAATGGTTCAATCAAGACCCAAAGGATGGTAGTTTTGTTTACAAGACAAATAAATGGATAAGATGTACTTAAACGGGTCAAGAATCATAATTGGGTCAAATTTCGTTAAATGGGTCAAAATGGTCAAATTGGACCCAATGGGTCTAGATGGATATGATTAATCAATTTGTGAGTTCAAAACTTAATTGGGTTAAGTTTAATTAATGTTTGAGTGGGATTGAGATAAATTAAATGATGGTGATGTGTTGAGATGAAGTTATTAGTTGAGTTACAAAATTTATGAGTTGAGTTGATTTAATGATTGAGTTTTGATGGAGTTAAATTAAATGATTGAGTTGAGTAAATGTGAGGGAGAATCACTCCACACGTTGGCTGCATGAGAGGCTTTCCATGCATGTAACTTCCATTCTAAAAAATGATTGGGTGATGGTTTTGGGAGTTACAATTGTGGGGAGTTGTATTTCAAAAGTTTAAATCCATATACACGTTGGAATTGTATGGGAGTGTTATGTTTTGCATGAAGCTCCAAATGGAGGGGTTATGTTTTAAATGTAAGTTGTAAAACACGTTGGATGCATGGGTGGGCATCCAATGCATGAAATTCCATGTTAGGTGATAAATGGAAGGTGCCGTTTCATGGAGTTACATATTGGAGAGGTAGTGATTACTTAAGCTAAAACAATGGCTGTTTGAGAGTTACAAATACAAGGTTAACCAAGGGGCTAGTCGTTGGAACATGGAGAGTTTTTATTTAAAAGTTGAAACTCCAAAATAGATATTAACCCAATGGGAGTTACAAAGTGTGTTCACAGTTGGAGGAGGGGAGTTTCATTTCAATGATGAAACTCCCACATGGGACGTTGATGAGGATCAAATGGAGCTGAATGGAGCTGCTGTTTTATGGAGTTACACATTAGATAGGTGGTTGTTACACAAGCCAAAACAAAGAGGCAACCAATGGAGGGACGGTGTAGGACATGGGAGTTTCATCTCAAAATGAAACCCCATGTGAGACCTTAAGGAAAGGGGAGGTTACACAAACACCATCCATGGGAGACGTTGAGAGCTTGGGGAGGTTTCATTTCATAGATGAAACCCCCAAGTAACATAAAAGACTTTGGGTTAAGATAATGGGAGTTACACATGGGTTTAATCAAAACCCATCTCTTTGGCTGATCACCCCATTTGGAATCAAGAATTGGATATCTCTCTCTCCCTTGGACGGTCTTCAACTCACAAGACAAAGATTGTTGGCTGATTGTATCTCATATCAATCAATCCTTGGTTGATCCATTCATCAAAACAAAAATCAGCAAAGGAGGTTGGCACCAAGGTTTAAGTCCAAATTTCTATCTCTCTCTCAAATCCATATCACTTGGCTGAATTATCTCAAGGAGCTTGCAGCAAGACCAGTCCCAGCCAAGAGAATAAGAAGGAAGAGGGAAGGATTAGGAAATGAACGGAAGATTAAATCGGAGGAAAAGATCAAGAAGTGAATGACCGAAGGAGTCGTGATATTGGTAAGTGCACTTTGAACCATTGATAAATAAAGTTGGTTAAGGGAATGTGATCTGGCCATTGTATGGCCAGATCCATCAATGGTTTAGATCTAGGATTATGATATTTAAAATGGTAAAAAATGGACCATAGGGTTCGGCCCCATTGGATGGCCGAACCCCATGAGAAAACTTGGTGATTTTTTTATGATGTTTGAAAGACAAAATCTATATTATGAAATGGAGATAAGCTTGCTATTTTGGAACAGTTATGGGATGGTTGAATGATGTAGTTTTCATGGTTAAAGTATGGAGTCTCATAGGTATATAATTGATGGAATTATTGTGTTAAGAGAACCATAGGGTTCGGCCATACACTGTTTTTGATGGATAATTGGATTAAGTGCAGGATGGAAATTATGTAATCATTCTGTGCTTTGATTTAAGAATAAGATAGGTTTGTCTATGGACTTAATATAGGTATATAATCAGCCGTCATGGATGATGGAAAGAGGAACAAAAATCAGATTGGTGAGGTTCAGCCATGTAGTATGGCCGAACCCCATTAATGATGATTGATGGACTTAGTGATTAATTTGTATGGATGAATGAAGGATTTAAAAGATCAAAAACTAAGTGGTGAGGTTCGGCCATGTGTATGGCCGAACCCCACTAAAGTGGTTTGGTGATAGACTTTGTTTAAGATAAATTAACCCAAAGGATAAGCTAAATGGCATGATGGTAATTATGATGAAATGATCCAAGATGAAAAGATCATAGGAATGGACATGTGAGCCAAAACCCAAGATGGTAAGGTTCGGCCAAACAGTATGGCCGAACCCTACCAAGGTTCATTTGGGAGTTTTGGGATAATCAAAATGGTTTAGATAAATAAGGGTGACTAAAGTTTTAATCGGTGAGGTTCGGCCATGGCTATGGCCGAACCCCACTAAGTGGTTCTTGGAACATTAAGCTTTGCTGGAAATTAGGTAGATAAATGATTAACTTGCTGCTATGTACATAAGGTATTTGGATTTCTAGAACGATGTACAAGCCGTGATCGGAAGACGGTTCAAAGGAAGGGTCAAACAAAGTAACATAGAGTAGGTTTCCTACCTTTTTGTAACCACATATGCTATTTGCTGTTTTATGTTTATTTTGATAAGTTATTTGAATGAAATGTTATATTTACAAATGGCATGTTTGCATAGACATCTCATGCATGGCATGGGATGATGGTGTTGTAACCGAAGGCCACACTCCGTTGGGGCGTCCGAAAGACCACTGTGGGGTACCTTGATGGTGAGAATCCCATCAAGAGGAATCCGGAGGCCACACTTCGTCGGGGCGTCCGAAAGACCACTGTGGGGTACCTTGAAGATGAGAATCCCGTCAAGAGGAGGCTACGTAGAATGGTGATGGGTGGGACTCATTACATGTTCATTTCATACATAGCATGTTTTATGGAATTTTGACACACATGTATTATTATATTATTTGCATGTTTTATACTAACCTTGTGGTAGCCCTATTCGGAAACACTACTGGGCGCGTTGATCTAACGCCCTATCTCTACCCTTAGTGGATGATGCAGGAAAGACAAAGAATGAGGATCGAGAAGGGGACCAAGCAAAGAAGCTTGGGCAGTTTGAATGATTTAAATGGACTTTGAATGGACTATTTATGGACTTGTTATTTGATTTATTTGGACAATGTAATTTGGTAACTAGATGTGTTGGCATGTAATAAGTAGTTAAGTAGATGCTATGGTTTGATTTATTTTGGATGGTTTGATTGAACGATCAGTTAAGATTGTTAGTAATTTTTGGAGATTATGATTAAGTACTTTGCTATCTTATGTTAAAAAATGGATTAGTCTTAGGATCTATTATAACCTCAGTTAGATTAAGACTAAATATATTCCGCAAGTTTATTGTACCATGTGTGGATCGATTCTTATGGACTTAATCCATACGCACATGGGCTTGGCCAGTTAAGGGTCTGACTTTAGAAGTCCGAACTTAACTCGCGTCGTGACACTCAGCCCCAATCACTTGGTTGATTATTATATTTAAAAAAAAAAAAAAAAAACTCTGATTATTAGAGTGAAAAGGGCAGGGTGTTACAAGTTCGGCCATGGTGTATGGCCGAACCCCATGGAGGGATGTCGATGGACTTAAGTGGTATCTGCTTGTCTGCACGAACCACATATTGTTTTCCTTCAGGTGACCAGAATGTCACTCTTCGGCGATAACAGTCAATGTTAGCCTGGAACTTAGCCAACCAATCCATGCCGAAGATTATATCATACTCTGTCATGTCGAGTACTAGATAATTGAACTCAAAGAAAACTCCTCATCTCTCCATTAATGATCCAAGTGGGGGTTTCATCCATGAGATGAAACTCCCATGTCCAACGTGTGACCTTAGGTTTGACTTGGGTTTTTGAAACAACCAAGGCTCCTTCGTCTTCACACTTCACCCACTTAAGATGGAGGTCCCATTGACTTCCACTCAACTCACCATAACTCAATTTTAATGCTTTTAAACTTAACTCACTTAAAATCAAGTTAATCACTTGATTCCCTTCCAACTCAATTTAGCCCAATTTAATTAGGCTTGAACTCACTTGGTGGTCAACCAACCCAACCATGACCCATTGGGTCCCAATTGGATATTTTGACCCAAATGACAACCTTGACCCAATTAAACACCTCTTACCCATTTATTTTAAATTGAACTTTATAACATATCCGTTGGGTCTTAATTGGGCAATTGACCCAACACCTTACCTATTTAAGGTCCATATCCATTAGTTCACAATGTAAATGGCAAATTCCGTAAATATTTATAACTTGAAAATTCGGGGTGTTACAAGGAAAGAGAAGAGGAGATGAGAAATACTTAGGAAAGAAGGTCGGGTCTGAGAAATCCATCTCAAGAGCGGAGAGAGAGCTGGAATCTGGGGCTTTGAGGTTGTTCGAACGAAGGAGAGGGCAAGAGGAGGAGAATAAAAGAGGAGCTCGAAGAGGAGAGAAAGAAGAGGCAGTGGCTCAGAGAGAGGCGAAGAAGAGAGGAAGGGGTCTTAGGGTTTGAAAGAGGAGAGGGGAGGAGAAGAGAGAAAGACATGGCTGTGGCGGCTCTATAGATTTAGGGTTTGGGTTAGGGTTGAGAATGAAATGGGAGAAGGAGGAGAGGAGAAAGAGGAAGAGAGGTGCAGCGGCGGAGGAGGGGGAAAAGAGGAGCGGCGGCTTCTTGAGAGCTTAGGGGGTTTAGGGTTGAAGAGAAGAGATGAGGAAAAAGAGAAGAAAACAAGGGGTGGACGGTGGCTAGGGTTTGGGAGGGGAAGGAAAAGTGTTGAGCATTGGAAATTACCATTTTACCCTTTAATTTTGGATTAGTTAGCCTTTGATTTGTAAATATTAGATGCGTTTAATAGAGTTTTTAAGTTTTGCAGTATATTTGTGAGAATACAAGAAAAAGGAATTAAAATGGAGAAAAGTGGGCCATAGTCATATTTTTAGAAATTTTATAATTTTTACCACCTAATTTGATTCGGAATTATTGTAAATTATTATAATTCAGATCCGGATATGAGAGTTTGAATTATAATAATATTTTTTAGACTGTGTAAAGGTGGTAGAAAATTATAAACACACAAATGGACCCACTGTTCAAATCTGAAGCCTGAAGACAAAGTCTGCAATTGGAAGCCAATGAGCCAAAGTCCACAAATATTCCGGGCCAGATAAAAGTCCAAGTATAGGATCCAAGTCCAAAATATCAAGCGGGACCACTAAATTTCGTTTGAATGATGATGTCTTATCTGCAAAATTCGGCGTTTGAAAAAGACAGTGGATTTGGATAAAAGATAATGGATTTGAATAAAAGACAGGGATAAAGATAAAAGAGTTTGAACCGAAGGAGATATAAGAAAGAAAGATAAGAAAGAGAGGGATAAGGAGGAACAGAGATAAGGAGATAAAGGAGTTAACCGATCTCCACAGAGAGAAATTTTGAATTTGAATGGATCCCTTATCTTGGTTGAATTTGAAGGGTCCCTTATCTCATCTCTTCTCACTCCTATAAATTGATGGCTTTGGGTCCATTGAAGATGGAACCGGGCAAGACATTGAAGGCTAAAGTTGGACGACGAAAGACAGAGAAAAATAAATAATTTCTTGTAAGTTATTTTATTTTTATTTTTATGTCAAATCCAAAAGAATTGTATTTCATTTCCAATTTATTAATAAAAATTCATGGCAGTTGTTTAGATTTATGATGATCCCAGTTATTAAAATATTAATAGTGATGATTTGTATTTTATTTTTAATTCTTTTTATGAATATTATGTAAGAAACTATTTTAGAATTTTTTTCAAGGAAAGTAGAACCCCTATTAGGATCAGTGGGACTTGCCGTCTTTCCAATCTAGGGTTCTTATCAAGAACAGTTGTTTTAGATTTGGGGAAACACATGTATAAAACCCGCTCAAGCCTAAGGCTTGAATTGAAAAAAAATCTAATTTAAAGGATGACATAAAAATTCTTATTAGAATTTTAATAGAAAATAAATTTGAATTATAGTTTATAACTCTAGAACATTTCATAGTCTAGGCCGTGATTTTATTCTTTTTAAATTGGATAATATGCCGCATCGATGTTTGACCCGATTCCATTATAGATTATGTAAAAAATTTATTCTTGATTTATTTTTCTTTTTCTCAAAAATTCATCAGAACTATTCATTGTTTTAAATTAAGATTATAACTAAATGTTTTAGAAAATTATTTCTTTAAATCACATCATTTTAAATAGTGTGATTTTTTTATTTCGTACATATATTTTGTAGATTTCCCTTGGGCACGACCTCGCACTCATACTCTATACTATAAATCGGTTCATACGCTTGCGAGTAATTTAAAATTTCACATCAGAAAGAGATGTTTTTATATGAGGGACCTAGGGTTTGAATGTTTTACTTTTTTCTTTCTTAAAGGAGAGAAACCTCTTTAGTCTTTCAAAACCTATTGGAAAAATAACGAAACTCGTGTGTTTTTCAATTATTTTTCATGATAAAATCATTGAATAAAGTAAAATTACCGAAATGTCGTCTGAGTTCCTGGGCTCAATATCGGTCAACCAAGGGCCCACCACGGAGCTCACACTCTCCCCACTGCTACCATGCCACCAAAGACAACACGGAGATCTGAAATCTCCCTAAAAACTAGAGAAAAATGGGTTGGGCCTTTTCAACACTACCCCTTCAAGGAATTTCGCCATTGAAATTCAAACCGAACTCATACCTCTATTCTCAAACAAGGCTGGAACTTACTTCTGCATCGTTGTCTCATTCTCCAAAGTAAAAGACTTCATACTGTTACGCTGCCAAACCATTAAAATCAAACGAATATTATTGCCTCGAAGCCTCCGCTCACTCTAATCCTAATCGGCACTAGTGCCTCTGCCGACGGTCAACAACACTTCGGCCGACTCTGAACAGTCAACAACCTCTGCCTGATCAATCTCACATGCTTAGTAGTCTCCCTAACCATAATTGGTCATGACATCACTAAATCACTGGTCTCGGCCCAACACAATGGTGATCCGCATGGTCTGACATACAAGGCCCCATATGGAGCCACCTTTGATACTGGCCTGGCAACTGTTGTCGTAGGTGAACTCAACCAAGTGTAACTAACTCTCCATGTAACGCCCCGCCCTTTTTCACTCTACGCTTTCTGAAAATCAGAGTCTATTTTTGTTTTTAAATAACATAAGTGAGCAAGAGCGGGACGTCACGACGCGAGATAAGTCCGAACTTCTAAAGTCCGACCCTTAACTGGCCAACCCTATGTGTGCATGGCACTAAGTCCATGGAAACGGTTCACACATAACAATATAAACATGCGGAATTAAAAATCATAGCATGCGGAATTATAATAGAACCTAGTTCTATTCCATTTCAGATAGCAAAGTACGTGAAGTCCTTAATCATAATTAACATAACGTAATTATCCAAATAAACATCCAACCATAGTCAATCATCTAAATTATTATATGTCCGAAGTCTACTTGCTCAAATTACAAGTCCATAAGTAACTTAATCAAAATATAAAGTAAAAGCATCCAAGCTCCTATGCTTGGCCCGTTTCGCGTTCATCATTCTCCTTGTTTCTTGTATCATCCACTAGGGTAGAAGTAGGGCGTTAGAACAACGTGCCCAGTAGGTATTCCAATTAGGGCTACCACATGGTTAGTACAAAACATATATAATAATATCATAATGTCAAAAGACATATAAACCATGCCATGTCATGATCTCAAATGCAATGAGTCCCACCCATCACAAGTACACATAAGTACCCCCACATAGGTCTTTCGGACGGCCCAATGGAGTGTGACCCCTCCGGTTTCTTCTTGATGGAAAAGCACATCAAGGTACCCCACATAGGTTTTTCGGACACCCCGACGGAGTGTGGCCCCTCCGGTTACATATCCTTCACCCCATGCCATGCATGAGATGCCAATGAAACACATGTTATTTTATATTAATAAACATAGCATTAAAACTCACATTTAAAACATATCTTTTCAACATAAAATCATCAAATAAGATAATAAACATTGTACATAAACCCATGGTTTCAAAAAGGTAGAATCCTACCAAAGACCACTACGTGTCCTTGCGCTTTCGTCCGGTAACCGCTCACGATCGTACACACCTTGTGAGGTCCCGTTACATTATAATACATCAATCAATTAAAGCCATGTTCCATTTGATTTCCTATTATGTTTAAGTCCACAAACAATCCCCATGGGGTTAGGCCATACACCCTGGCCGAACCCATGGTCTATCATTTTCACACTTATTTACCACATTGCCATTGGTCTAATCTTTAGTTAATATTTCATTCATTTTAATATGCCATACATAGACCCTATGTCCACCAAATAATTCCCATGGGGTTCAGCCATACACCATGGCCGAACCCATGGTCCCTTATTTCCATTTAAATTACAATATTGCCATTCATGGCTAACATTCCATAACTAATCCTTTCATTCATTAACAAATGTCTAAGTCCATGTTTTGATCCACAAACCAATCTCATGGGGTTCGGCCATACATCATGGCCGAACCCATGATCTTTCATCTCCTTAATTTTAGACATTTCATACATGGATCCACCAATGATCCATAACCATAGAACCATAAACAGAACCCTCCATAAACGATCCATGGAATTGATTCATAATTCATAAAATAAAACCCTAATCCTTCCCTTCATCCCTTGGTTTGGTAAACCATTCATTTAAATTACACAACGACCCAAAAATGGCCCATTAACAAGTTCATGGGGTTCGGCCATACACCATGGCCGAACCCATGATCTTTCAATTTTAGGCGATATTTACAAAATTGCCATTACCTCCATCATGGCTAATTACTTATCTTAATCATCCATTCCTTTAATCATATTAGGTCCATACATGACCCATAAAATTGGTTCATGGGGTTCGGCCATACACCATAGCCGAACCCTATGATGTCTAACCTTCCAATTTCTACATTGCATCCATTATTAGAAACTTTCTAAATTAGTAACCATCTTCCATTTAATCATTCACCATATTAAATCCATCTATATATTTTTCCATGGGGTTCGACCATACACCATGGCCGAACCCATGATCCATGATTCTTATCCATTTTAAACCCTTTAACATCATCATAATATTCCATGGTTTTCATCCCTCAAAAACCCATAAATTAAACCATGTCTTTCCATGGTTTCCAACCCATAAAAATAACCAATGTTCCTCCTTGGGATTCGGCCCTTCATCATGGCCGAACCCTATGGTTCATCAACTTCTCTTCAACCATTTAAACCCATATAAATTTCTTAATCACTTCCATGGTTTTCATTTTTCAAACTTCCATTAAAAATCACCAAAGTCCTTCCATGGGGTTCCCTATGGTTCATCCTTTTCATTAAAATTATCATGATCATCTCCCAATTATCTTCCATGGGGTTCGGCCATACACCATGGCCGAACCCTATGGTACTTTTCTTTAAACAAAAACATCAAAATACTAACCGGTTCCGCGACTCCTCCGGTTTTCCTTCACTTGTTCTTGCTCTTCCAATCCTTCTCCTTCTTTAGCATTGTCCTCTTTCTTCTTGATCTTTCTCACTTGCTGGCTGCCCTCTCCTTCTCTTGTTATGCCGTGCGCCCCTCTCTTAATTTTAGGTGTGCCGTGCGCCCCTTGTTCTCTCCTTTTATTACTTCCAATTGGTCCAATTTAGAAGGTGCCATGTGCCCTTCTTTTAGCCATTGCCATGCACCCTTGTGTCTTTCTAATACTTCCACTCGACCAATCTTAGAAGGTGGTGTGCGCCCCTTCTTTCTGAGCAATTGCCTTAGTGCCATTCTTAATCAAGGAAAGGCCCCTTTTTAAATGATCTTATGCACCTAACCTTGGATATGGAAATCCCTATACATGGCCATGCATCTTTATTTAATTTTAGACATCTTATTTATTTAGCAATCCCCTTTTTAAAAATATTCTAGCACATCATCATGGGTATGGATATCTAAAATTCGGCCATGCACAATTATCCCAAATTCCTTTATGCGTATGACAATTTATCCAAATCCTTTATTTATATATATATATATATATATTGCATTACTAATTAAATTCAGCCCCATTAATCCTATTGGAACCATTTCCACAATCCGTTGGGTCTTAATTTGGCAATAACCCAATATTTTACCCATCTAAGATCCATATTTAATAATTCACAAATTAAATGGGTAATTTTCATATATATTAATAACTTGAAAATCCAGGGTGTTACACTCCAAACTACTGCCTTGATCCAAAACACAAACTCAGAGTATATCCTCTAATATTTGAACGGTCGACTCCTACTGGATATCTGTCTACGGATGGAAATTGTACTGAAACACAGTTGTGTGTCCAACTCTTTATTCAATTCCTGTCGGAACTAAGAGACAAGTCTCGGTCCCGATCTGAAATAATTGACATAGGCACACCGTACAGTCTGACTAGCTCTGCCAAATATAGCCGACTCAAAGTCTCTAGAGAATTTGTCGTCTTCATGCCAATAAAACGGGCCAACTTAGTCAATTGATCCACTATGACCCATATTGCATCATGTCTTTGAGGTGACTTCGGCAACCCAGTCACGAAATCCATAATAATTTGATCCCACTTCCATTCGGGGATCGAAAAGACTACAATCTATCACTGGTTCCCAAGTGCCCTATCTTGACCTGATGTCAAGTCAAAATAATGGGACACAAACTCAGCCACTGACCTCTTCATGCCTCTCCACTAGAACTACTGAAGCAAATCAAGACACATCCTTGCACGTCCCACACACACAACAAATCTAGAATGATGAAAGTGTCGTAATACCTCCTCGCGGCACTGCCTTTCCATTGGTACGAAAAGCCTACCCTGAAAGATCAAACCACCATCTTGTCTCACAATCCATCCAAAGGGTCCACTGCCACTGACCACAACACTCCTCAATGCGATGCACCTCTCATATTCCTACTGAGCTCTCAGAACTCTATCATAAAATTCTGGTTGGATAACCATGCTACAAAAATCTGGATGCTCTAACCTCCAATTAGGCTCGAAAAAGCTCTTTCGTCATGCGACTCAAGACGTCTGCAACTACGTTCGTCCTGTCGGGTTGGTAAAACAACACAAAGTCATAGTCACCAAGGTACTCACTCCACCGTCTCTGCCTCATGTTTAGCTCCTTCTTGAGTGTAATACCACTGTCACTAACTCCAAGTCATAATTAGGATAGTTCGGCTCTTGTGTCTTAAAATGTCTCAAACCATAAATTATCTCTCTCCATCCTACATCAGTAAACAGCTCAAACCATTACCTGAAGCATCGTAGGAAACTACATAGTCGTGGCCTCTTCCTGGTACAATCCACACTGAAGCGGAAGTCAGACTCTCCTTCAGCATCCGGAAGATTGTCTCACAAGCTTCATCCCAAACTAATAGCACATTCTCACAAGTCAAACTTGTCATGGGTAAGGCGATCTTAGAGAAATCCTTGACAAACAGCTGGTAGTACCCCGTAAGACCAAAAAAAAGCTGCGAATTTCAAGTAGACGTGGTCGCTCCCAACTCAGAATAGCTTCAACCTTAGCCAGACCCACGACCACACCGCCAGCTGACATCACGTGCTCAAGAAACTGAAGCTCTGGCAACAAAAATTCACATTTGTTGTACTTCGCACAAAGATTGTGGTCCCTCAAGACATGAAATATGGTTCTCAGAAGCTGCTCATGATCCTCCTCTGATGATGAACATTTCAAGATGTCGTCGATGAACATCACTACAACCGGTCCGTGCACGGTCTGAATATCCTTTTTTATTAGGTCCATGAATGTTACTGGGGCATTAGTAACCCCAAATGGCATTACCTCAAACTCAAAGAGTCCAAAACGTGTACAGAAGGCAGTCTTCTCGATATCACACTCCTGCACCATCATCTGTATGGTTACCCGAACAAAGATCTATCTTGGAGAAGCACTTAGATACTCTCAATTGATCAAACAGATCATCAATCCTTGGCAATGGATACTTATTCTTAACTATAACTCTGCTCAACTGTCGATAGTCGATGCACAGTCTCATGGAGCCATTTTTCTTCTTAGCAAACAACGTCGGTGCACCCGAGATGAAGTGCTAGGCCGAATGAAGCTAAGGATTTCTACCTCCCTAAGTTGTTTCTCCAATTCCAAAATCTTTGCCGGTAATCAAAGCACAAACTCATAGAGCCATCCCCTTCTTGGTCAACAAGTCCGGTGTGCTCTAAGGAATGCGTTGGGTCAATCGTAGCCAAGAGACTCCAACTCGCCGAACTAACTCTTCAACTCCAATACTCCTACCGGCACCACCCGATAATAAGTAATCGAAACAGGTGCCGCACCGAGAGAGCAAATCTATAACAAAACCTACCTCACGACGTGACGACAATCCAAGGAGCTTCTCCGGAAGGACATCCGGGAACCCTCGGACCACACAGGGCATATCAACATCCACTAACCCCGAACTCTCCTCCAACCCAAGCTAGTCACCAAACTGTACAACTCCTCCACGTCCGGACTATGAGCTATAAACTGCTTGATGAAAGCATCCCCATGGGGAACTAACTCGTCACTCGCTTACGGTAACAGTCCAAGGTAACCTGATGAGAATACAACCAATCTGTCCCGAATGACGTCAAACTCTGACATCTCTAAAACTCATAAACCGGTCTCCAATGTTAACTCCAAAGGTCAAAACGTACGATCCACAGATTTGGTCCACAACCAGCGAAACTCAAAGTAGAAAATAGAGAGGGGCACTAGAAACAATCAATACGCCGGTCAAGAGCTCAGAAACACTCACATGCCCTATTCAAGGCGCCAAGCTCCCAACTCACTCATACATCGAAATTGGACCGTACGTTGGGTGCACCTGAGTCTCAACGGTCAACCTTACCAGTCTGACCTAGTCCTCATAAAGCCACAACTACGTCTAGCCATAACACTGGACCTGCGGGAATTCTAGAGTCAGACGCACAACCACTGGCTCGGCCCCTAGGTACTCCCCACAGTCCTAAGCCCAAAATGGACCTAACTGACAACTCAAACACACCAAACCCATCAAACTCTCATGGAATTCCATCGGCCATCTACAGAGTTAGCCAGCCGGACTCACTCGGTAGACGCTCATAAATGTCCAATGAGTCTATCTCCATACTATATAGTCACAAGCAAGGCCCACATACAATGGCCTCGAACTCTAAACATGAGTCTCCTATGAACCTAGGAGGTAGACCCACAATAAAGTCTTCTCCCATAAACACTGGACCCGCGAACGATCTCACTTCAACCACAGTCTGAAGCCCCCTTGACTCCATCACGGTACTCAAGCCACTTTGAAAAAAATTACCACCAACGCGCCTCAAAGGTGAGGACTCCTCCTACTGTGGGTCCCACCATGGAACACCTGTAATTACTCTAGGGAGTAAGACCAACATGAATCTAAACCTAGAGATATATATCCCACAGCTCCCGTGACCACGCGACGGTGCTCTACCCACTCAAACGAGTGATCTATCTCACAATTGACTCACCCACGAATCAAATACTGGGGAGTCTCGCAGAGCAAGAATCCGCTACAAGTCATGTCTCAAGTATGCTAACTAAAAAATAACTCACCAAGCACACCACACAAACCTAGGGTTCCTACGCAATACCCCATAACCTGGTTCACTCTACCCTATCAAACATGTGGTGAAACCAATCTCTAGTTATCATCACATCCATCTATGTCCAATGCACAGTCCGAGAGTTGAACCGTGCTCTGATACCAACTGTAAGGCCCCGCCCCGCTACAAATGCATTATCTCCGAAATATCTCAATAAAATTCCAAAATACAAACATCGGGTCTAATTTTTTTCTTTTAAACTAGGTAACTGCCTCCCATCCAAAGATCAGTAAAAACAAAATCCACTTTCTTATAAACTAACAAACAATCATTGACTATTCAAATCTAATAACGCGGTCATCCAAACGAACCACATAAAATAATAAGTCCATAGAAGCGAGGGTCTCTCTATTGAAGCATAACCATAATTATGAAATATCTGACTACTACTCCCCCTCCCTGGGTGCCTCCTCAAGGGGCTCGCTTAACCCCTCCGCAATCAGGGTACCTGAAAGGTAAGAAGTGAACAGATAATGCACATCACATGAATGCAAGATCATGATAATAAGGGTACTCATATGCACGAAAACCCAATCATACCACCAACTAATGATCCACTGACCAAATCCGAGAAGTCATCCCGGTAGCCCACATCGGGTACCCCAACAAACTCCGATCTCCCTACCAGGGCCATTGGGAGACTGCACAATACACAACTGCCTCAACCACATCAGCCGTGTCAGAAAATCACCTCGACCACGCCCGTGGAATCCAAACTCTAGGGTAGGTACCTCAACCGCCGGAACGCAAAAGGGAAACCCTCATCCCTTATGGGGGTCTCGACCGCCGGAGCGTAATGAGGAAGTCCTCCCTGCAACCAAATCTTGATCTCATCATAAGTATATACACATGCAGATAACCTCTCTGCTCTAGGGTAGGCACCTCAACCTCCCGAATGCAACGGGGAAACCTGCATCCCCTATGGGGGTCTCGACCGCCAGAGCGTAACGGGGAAGTCCCCGCAACAACCAAAACAACATCTCATCATCATAAACATATACACATATAAATAGTTTCTCCATCTCAACATCCAACGACACACTGTCTATTACGAATTGCCTCCCATGCATGCACACCTTATCATGATCATGTATAACAACATAAGCATATGACAAGATATCAAACACAAATGCCCATACTCATCATGATCTCATTCACACATTATAAGTAGACACCCAACATGTCATCAACAAATTCCAAGCATCATATTCAACATCCAGTCGCATATATTACTCTCAGCATAAGTTGATTCACATATTATAGATGAACACACATGTTATATCATTAAGTCTCAAGCATCATGTTCGACATCTAATACATATCTAATCC
This sequence comes from Chimonanthus salicifolius, assembly GCA_013350335.1. NCBI lineage: Eukaryota > Viridiplantae > Streptophyta > Magnoliopsida > Laurales > Calycanthaceae > Chimonanthus > Chimonanthus salicifolius. The sequence continues at coordinate 65,294,872 of CM023533.1, forward strand.
CCATTATAAAATTCACTCACATGTTATATCTAAATAAACAATGGGCAGACCTGAAAAAGGGTCGGGCCTAAAAGGCTAGGCTTGAAAATGGTTTGGGTCTGCAAACGGGTCCGGCTTGAAAGATTGGGCCTGACATAAATGGGCTGGACCAGGTCAAGGAGTGGCCCCAAGGCTGGGCCTGAAAACAGTTCGGGCTTGAAAGACTGTGTAACGCCCCTCCCTTTTCCAGCCTTCCGAAAATCAGAGTCTATTTTTAAAAAATAAATAAATAAAGTGAAAGAGAGCGGAAAGCGTCACAACGCGAGCTAAGTCCGGACTACCCTAGTCCGACCCTTAACTGGCCACCCATGTGTGCATGGACTAAGACCATGAATATCGGTCCACACATGGAACTAAATAAAAACTTACGGAATATACAAACTGATTGCGGAAATATAATCAATCCTAAGATTACTCCATTCTTAGATAGCAAAGTACAAGTCCTGATTACTTTAAACTAAACATTCATTCAAACTTAAATCAAACCATAGCAGTTATCTATATTATTACATGTCCATAATAATGTATTCAAAATGTCAATAAATAAACTCCATTCCAAAACCCAAGCATCTATGCTTAGCTTTCCTCGTGATCGTCAGCCTTTGCCTTTCCCTTTCCTGCATCATCCACTAAGGATAGAAATAGGGCGTTAGATCAACACACCCAGTAGGTCTTCCGATTAGGGTTACCACATGGTTAGTATAAAAACATGCATATAACATAATGATACACGATTATAAAAATCTTATAAAACAATGCTATGTATGTATGAACATGTAATGAGTCCCACCCATCACAAGTATACATAGCCATTGACGGGACTCTCATCGTCAAGGTAATCCACCATGTTCTCTCGTTTACTCTTGATGGGACTCTCATCATCAAGGTATTCCTCCTGGTGGGACTCGCATCACCTAAGGAGGCCCCACAGTTGAATCACGGACATTCCGACGGAGTGTGGGCTCCGGTTTCCATATCCATCACCCCATGCCATGCATGAGATGTCAATGAATACATGATACATGCCCTTTGAAAATAAATCTTAACATTCAAATCTCATTTGAAACATAATACTTTAACAAATATCTCATATAAATCAAGATAAAACATCAATATAATGTGTGGTCACAAAGAGGAAGGAAACCTACAAAATGTCACTTAAAAGTCCGTTCTTTTTAACTGTCACTTGTTCATGACTCGTGCTCCGCTCAAGGAGTCCCGATACCTTGTTTATATAATAGCAAGTCAAGATACTAATCATTTAATTTCCATTTAAATCTAAGTCCCAAAAACCACCTTGTGGGGTTCGGCCATACCCAAGGCCGAACCTCACCCACTTTGGATTTGTCTCCCTTTTCATTTGATCAATACTATCCATATAACTTACATAAACACCTTATATCAACTAATATACCTTGGTAGGGTTCGGCCATACAGCATGGCCGAACCATACCACCTTGGTTTGACGCCTCTTTCAAGTCATTTTATCCTTCATTCCATAAGAACTTGTGTTTACGGTTTTACCATTGGTCTAACCAGTGTTTAATTTTGCTAAATACCATCATCCAAACAAATCCTCCTTAGTGGGGTTTGGCCATACAACATGGCCGAACCTCACCATCTTTAATTAGTCCTTTAATTAAACCCTAAGTCCACAATCATCCCCCATGGGGTTCGGCCATACACCATGGCCGAACCCATGGTTCTTCATTTTTGGCAATATTTACATGCTTGCCACTCATTCTTCTCATGGTTAATCACCTTTTATTTATGCATGTCCATATCCCTAACTTATCCATAAACATGGGTCCATCCATACCTTATTAATCATGACACAAAACCCATTATAAATCAGCCATTTCCTTAACTTAATACCTATTCACTTACACATGCCTAGATTCATACTTAACCCATGAAATGACCTATAAAATAGGTCATGGGGTTCGGCCATACACCACGGCCGAACCCATGATGTTATTTCCCTCATTTTTCTTGAATCTTTTACAAACTTTTAAATCCACAGCAAGGTTTAAAACATTTCTAATTTCCAAGCATATTCTTAATTCTAATCATCCCATAAAATGGTCCATGGGGTTCGGCCATACACATGGCCAAACCCTATGGTTCTCTTGATGCAATTCTCCAATAACTATACATAGTTTATTCACTACATCTTAGCCATAAAAACAATAGGGTTCAGCCATCCCATAGCCGACCCAAATTAATAACTTAACTCCATTTTAAAACCCTTTATAATCTTCATACATGGTATGGTTTTTATCTCTCAAAAACCATATAGATTATCAAATTTCTTTCATGGGGTTCGGCCATCCAAAGTGGCCGAACCCTGTGATCCATGATTTGAACCCTTTTTAAACACAAAATCCATGGTTTAACCTTTGATAGATTCGGCCATACCATGGCCAAATCATGTTCCCTTTAACCAATTTATTAAACAAAATTCCATGAAGTACCTACCAATCCTCGAAGCCTCTCTTCTTGCCTTTGATCTTTGCTTCCTTCCTTCTTGCTCCCTTAGTCCTTAGCTGATTGTGTGCTTTGATCAATGGTGAAAACACCAAGGACTGGTTCGGCCAAGAAGGTAGATTTTGTGAGAGAAAATGAGAGAGAAACTTAGCCTTGGGTGAAAGTGATAAACTTAGAGATGCAACTCCTTTTCTCCAAGTCCTTTTGTCTTGATGGAGGGATCGGCCAAGGACTGAATTGTGTGAGAGACAACCAGCCAATATTCTTGGTCTTGAGAGGTAGGGGACGACCAAGGAAAGGAGAGGGAGAGAGTGATGTAAAACTCTAACTCCTTGGTTAATGAGAGTTACCCAAAGGTGGTGTACTTTGGTGACACCCCTTGGTAACCCCCATGTCTTTTCATCTCCTCCATTATGGTTTACTTGGGGTTTTCATCCTTGTGATGAAACATCCAAGCCTCTTCACCTCCCTTGTCCAATCGGCTGCACCCTTTGGTGGTGTCTCTTGAGACCGTCCATCTCCCTTTGATTCCCATTAACACCCCATGTGGGGGTTTCATGCATGAAACATTACTCCCAAGCCACCAACGTGTGGGACTTGTCTTTGTGGTGTTTGAGATCAAGGTAACTCCTCACCTCCCACTTGACTCACTTGAATTAATGGTCTCTTTGGTTTCCAATTTAACTCACCAACTCATTAGCTCAACTCACCCCATTTAATACCACTCATTTAATGCACTTGAGTCAACTCCATTGTTTGATTCAAATCCAACTCACTTCAGCCCCACCTCAACATGATTTGACTCACCCTTTGGACTTACTTGAGGGTCCATACTGTCAACCATGGTCAACATGGTCAGCTCGACCCATTGGATCCCATTTGACCCTCTTGGCCCAATTAGGCGCCATGACCCATTTGAGTGACCATTGTCCATTTAAATGGGGTTTACCCATTTGTGCATAGCTTACCCATTTATCCTATTTTGCACTCACATTCCATTCAACCTAACCCAATTAGAATTGAGCTCATCCAAGGGTCAAACAAGCCTACCATGACCCATTGGGTCCCAATTGGATCCTTTGACCCAAATAACCATCTAATTTACCATTCCAATGGCATTTTTGTAAATATTTATATCTTTGAAAAATCGGGGTGTTACAATATAACCCTCTTTTTAAAATTTTCGTCCCGAAAATGGAGCGAAGTAGGGTTCCAAAATAAATTACATGAATAATTCAGGGTGAGCTGTTCTCATCTCCGATTTGAGTTCCCAAGTGGCCTCTTCAATACCATGTCGATCCCATACCACTTTGACTAACTGAATCGCTCTGTTTCGTAGCACCCTTTGCTCAGTCTCCACTATTCTGACAGGCCTCTCAACGTATGTCACGTCGCTTTGCACTTCTATATCTTGCACATTCAATACATGGGAAGGGTCGGGATTATACTTCCTCAGCATCGATACATGAAACACATCACGTAGGGATGCCAATTGTGAAGGAAGTGCCAATTGGTATGCTACATCCCCCATCCTTCTTATGATGGGAAACGGTCCCACAAATCTTGGTGACAGTTTCCCCTTCTTTCCAAACCTCATGTATCCCTTCCGTGGCGAGACCTTTAAGAACACCATGTCTCCCACTTCAAATTCAAGAAACCTTCTTCTCTTGTCAGCATAGCTCTTCTGACGACTCTATGCAGTTAATAGATGTTGCCGTATCAACTGTATTTGCGTTGTGGCCTCTGCAACCAACTCGGGTCCTATTAGTGCAGGCTCGCCAGCCTCTGTCCAGCACACTGGTGACCTACACGGTCTACCATATAAAGCCTCGAATGGGGCCATCTGAAGGCTTGCCTGGTAACTGTTGTTATACGAGAATTCTACCAGTGGCAAGTGATCTTCCCATCCACCCTTAAAATCTAACATGCATGCTCTCAGCATATCTTCCAAGGTTTGTATCATTCTCTCCGACTGTCCATCAGTCTGTGGATGAAATGCGGTGCTAGTCAGTAGATCTATCCCCATAGCTGACTGCATGCTCTGCCACACTCTACCGGTAAATCGGCCATCCCTGTCAGATACTATAGTTCGGGGAATGCCATGTAGCCGAATGATTTCCTTGATATACCGCCGACCCAACGTCTCAGATGAATCCGTCATCTTGATAGGAATAAAATGCGCAGACTTGGTTAGTCGGTCTACCACGACCCATATCGCATCATTGCCCTTTGAGGATCTTGGCAACCCCATCACAAAATCCATGGAAATGTGCTCCCATTTCCATTCTAGTACTGATAAAGGTTTGAGTAACCCTGGTGGCTTCTGATGTTCCGTCTTAACTTGCTGACAAGTCAAACAGTGTGCCACAAATTCTGCCACATCTCTTTTGAGTCCGTGCCACCAATAATGTCTCTTCAGGTCGTGATACATTTTGGTGCTGCCCGGATGAATGGAGAGCTTGGTTTGATGTGCCTCAATCAATAGCTCTTTCCTATAGCTTTTTGGCACATAAACTCTACCCCGGAATAAAAGACCTTGTCCTGGTCGTAATTCCCATTCCGGTACGACTATGCCAGTAGACATCTTGGCCCATATTTCCTCCACTTCCAGATCTACTCGTTGCTCTTGTTCAATCTTGGTAACCATGTTGGATTGTATAACCAAATTGTATATGGTCCCATGGTTATTGAGATAGATTTTAAACTCTCGAATGGTATTCAACATCTCCCATTCCGTTCTGATCAAACATGCCACTGATGCATGTGATATGCGGCTGAAGGCATCCGCCACCTTGTTTGCCTTGCCTGGATGATATCGAAGCGCGAATTCATAATTTGCCAAATACTCCATCCATCTGCGCTGCCTCAAGTTGAGTTCTTTCTGATCAAACAAGTATTTCAAACTCTTATGATCAGAAAACACTTCAAATTTCTCGCCATAGAGATAGTGACTCCAACTTTTGAGAGCGAAGACCACTGCAGCTAGTTCAAGATCATGCATAGGATAAAGGCGTTCATGTATTTTCAACTGTCTTGAACCATAAGCCATCATGCAATTACTCTGACTGAGTGTACACCCAAGTCCCTCTCCTGAGGCATCACAATATACCTCGTAACGCTTGCCACTTACCGGCAAAACTAAAACAGAGGCAGTGGTAAGTCTCGTCTTCATCTCTTCAAATCTCTGGTCGCACAATTTTGACCATTCATATTTGACCCCTTTTTGAGTGAGTCGAGTTAGTGGAGATGCTATCTTGGAGAAATCCTTAATAAATCTTCTGTTGTAACCAGTCAATCCCAAGAAACTACGGATTTCGGTTACATTCTTTGGGGCTTTCAAATCTCTCACTGCTGCCGCCTTAGCCGGATCCACGGCTATACCTCCTTCAAATATTACGTGCCCCAAGAAATGAACCTCAGATAGCCAAAATTCACATTTGTTGGCTTTGGCATATAGCTTGTTCTTTCTCAAGGTGTTCAAGACTACCCGTAAGTGCTCTGCATGTTCCTCCTGACTTTTGGAATAGATCTGGATATCATCAATGAACACAATAACAAATTGGTCTAGATACAGATGGAAATTCCTATTCATTAAATCCATGAACACAGCCGGTGCATTTGTGAGTCCAAATGGCATGACTACAAACTCATATAGTCCATACCGCGTCCTGAAGGCTGTCTTCTCTATATCTTCCTCCTTAACTCGGATTTGATGGTATCCGGACATCAAATCAATCTTCGAAAAGTGACTGGAACCCCTCAATTGATCGAATAAGTCATCGATCCTAGGTAAAGGGTACTTGTTCTGGACCGTTAGCTGATTCAGCTTCCGGTAATCCACACACATTCGGAGTGAACCATCCTTCTCTTTTACAAACAGCACTAGAGCTCCCCAAGACGATGTGCTGTTTCGGATGCAACCCAGCCTTAGCAGTTCATTGATCTGCTTCTTTAGCTCAGACATCTCTGCTGGTGCCATCCGATAGTGTGGTAAAGACACTGGTGAAATACCAGGATACAGCTTGATTTCAAAGTTGATCTCCCTCATAGGCGGTAAACCAGGGAGTTCTTTTGGAAAAACATCCGCAAATTCTTTTACAATTGCCGGAAGCTCAGTAATTGGTGCCTTGTTTATGCTGATATTATTTAATACCAAATGGTTCAACCCTTCTTGCAGTCTGCTCTGCTTGTCTGCACGAACCACATATTGCTTTCCCTCGGGTGACCAAAATGTCACTCTTCGGTGATAACAATCAATGTTGGACTGGAATTTAGCCAACTAGTCCATGCCGAAGATTATATCATACTCAGTCATGTCGAGTGCCCGATAATTGAACTCAAATCTGAGTCCAGTGAGTTCAGTATTAACTGCCGTGCATAAAAGTCCCAATGACGAGTCTCCGACAGGGGATACAATTGTGAGTGTTGTAGCTAATTTTTGAACTAAGGTACCGGTAGCAGTTATAAATGATGCAGCTATAAAGGAGTGTGAAGCTCTAGAATCAAATAGTGCATAGGCATATGAACTACTAACTACCGCCATACCTTGAATTACTGAATGATCCTCATCTGCTGGAGGTGCTAAAGTAAACAATCGTCCCGATCCAATAAGGTTAGGCGCCCGTCTGGCCTGATTATACATCCTGCCTCCAAGGGAGTTAACTGGTCTGGCTGGTGGACGAAATGATCCCCTGGAGTAAGAAAGCATGTTGAGCTTTAGACAATCCTTCTTGAAGTGACCCGGCTGATCACAGTGGAAGAAGTTGCTCATCCCTCTAGAAGCCTGAGTGAGTGATACAGACTGGGTGGGCTGGTTGGGATGATAGCCCCCAGTGGACCCAATAGATGGTGAGGGTCTGCTGAAGTTCAGTCGGAACTTCTTATTAGGCTGATATGTGCCCCTCCCACTCTGAGCTTGACGGTTATCAAATCGCGCGGTCTCAACCAACTCATGCTCAACTATGGTGGCCCTGCTGACCACTTCTGCCAGTGTGGCTGCCTTGAATACGGTCACTTTGGCCCTAATGTTTGGCCGTAGACCATGCTCAAACTTGCTAGCCCTCCGGTATTCCGTATCCACTATGTAAAACGTATAACATGATAAACTGAGGAATTCCCGGTGATATTCAACCACCGTCATGGAGCCTTGTACCAATGATATAAAGGCTTGAGTCTGGCGCTCTTTCTCCTCCTCGGGAAAATACTGATCTAGAAAGGTTGCTGAGAACCATTCTCACGTCATTGTAGTCTTTTCCCTTTCCGGCACCAGTGCTTGCTGTTTCTCCACTACTTCCCACCACTTACCATCATCATCTACCAGTTGTGATGTGGCCAGTAATATTCAGTAGAGTCAGTATTTGGGAAATCTTCTTTAACCAGTTCTCCACTACAATAGGCCCTTCTCTCCCCTTAAAGTAAGGAGGGCGCTGTTGCTGAAAGTCCCTGACCATGTTCCGGTCATTGGCCTCACTTGTGCTTCCACCTCCATTCAGATGTTGTTGGAGAACAGAAGTAACTACCGCTTGAACTAAGCTTTGTAGTTCAGGAGGCACTACTGGTATACTCACAATGTTGTTGTTGTTCCCCTCTTTCTCCCATTCATCATTGCGAGAGCCTCGCTCTTCCTCTTCCCGCCGTGAACGCCGTTCATCTTCATCATTGTGCGATTTTTCTTTCTCCTTTTCAAGTTGAGATTGTTCCTTCTCATGTTGTGATTCCTCTTTCTCTTCTTCATGTACAACTTTCTCCTTCCCTTTATCATTTTGTCGAGTCTTTCTTTTTGAGCCATTTCGCCTAAGTCAATTTGTAACACTTTTTCCTTCCCTTTCTGATTATGTTGGATCTTTCTCGTTGGAGCCATTTTTATTTCCTAAGTCATGAAAACATTATGGACTTAGTTTCTTCGTAACATACAACTCAATACCAACAGTCCGCATAAATTTTTGCATACTTTATATATATATATATATATTCATATTTCATCATAGTACCAGGGTTGGTAGGGTTAAAACAAACCTTTCAAATAACAAAATGCAACAACAACCCTTACAAAATAACCCTTTTTACTTTTCTTACTATTTCTTAGCCTAGTCCTCCATAGAAAACCCTACATCATCAGCAAACATAAAGAAATTGTCAGGGCATAACACCGACATTTGTCCCAATACTCCACACCTCAAGCAGGGTATTATCCCTGGTCCTCCAATGTAAGGACAGTTAGTCCTTTCTTTCCTGTGCCCATGAAGTCCACAAACCGGGCAAACAACATCAAGAGGTTGGGGGCAGTATGTACAGTTGTGCCCATCCTGATTGCACGACTTGTACATATAATCGGGTTCTATCTCCCCTACCGATTCTCTGATCATTGGAAAATCTTCCATATGCTCTTCTGGAAAAGGTGCTAGATCCACTTCAACCTACTCGGGAAATCCCTCTTGATTGTCTACGTTAACTTCCACATTGGAGTTATTAGAAGAAGACACCAGATCTATGGGATTACTGGGGGTTCCTCTATCCCACAACTCTGTGTACTCAACGTTACTCGACATATCTGTATCATAACATTAGAACACAAGAATAATCAACAGCAGTTCCAATAAAACCAATCTTGGTTTTGGGGGACTTACACCCTCACAATTACAGTAGAAATTCCACCTCACTCAATCGGCTGGGATTTCACCCACCACTGTAGAATAGGAATTCCGCCTATCCATTTGGCTGAGAATTCCACACATCACTGTGCCAGAGACAACGCTCTAGAGTTTTTTTATAGTAGATCTGGAGCAAATCCCCCTTAATCCACTTTCGGGTCACAGGTTTTAAAATAAAATTAAAACCAAGAAGCACTTGCCTTTGAAGTTCTTTCTCGCTGATATGTGCTTCTTGAATGTCCCACCCAATGTGTACCGACGCTCCACCTTCTAGCCATCGTAAAGAAATCACAATCCACAGGGACAAGGAAACTAGTTTTACCGATGGTTTCCTAGTTTATAATTCTTTCCTCTTTCTTTCTCACTTACAAACTCAATCAATAGATTGGTTGTTTATGATTTTACTTTCCTCCTCTCGCTCACACAAATCAATCCATATGATTGGTTGTATATGATTCCCCAAGTACGAGAGAGAGAGAGAGTGATTCTTTTGTTGGCCCTTATTTAAGCTCACTTATAATGATGAGGGTCCAATTGATTTTGCCAAAGGATGCCAACTGGTTGCATAAAGATTGATTTATATAGAGAAGGCAACCAGGTGCAGCAACGGTAATGCATCGATAGGTCAGGCGCACCAAGGGGTCGGTGACTAGAAATGTTACCGTTCAACAACCCTACTGTTGCTCAATAATGTACTCCCAACAGTAATGTTCTTTCTTGATCGACATGTCGGTGTCGTCGATGGGTCGACAGTTGTGGTACCGAGAGGTCAGTTTGTACGAGAGGCTCGGTCTGGGGCAACACCATGCTGAAAGAGTTTCAAGTCTAGAAAGCAGTCATACCTAGAACGACATGTCGCCCTTTACTGAGGAGTCAGTCCTTGAACTCTCGATCGGTCTTGTACAACCGATGTCTGTTTCTTCAAGAGCCCTTTTGAGTTCAAAGTTTCAGAACTCATAAATATTGATTGAAGAGTCGTTGACCACGAGGGGTCGTTTCAGCCTTTCACCTAGGGGTCAATGCATACGAGACTCTTGATCAGAGGTTTTCCCAGAATGATAGTGCTCGATCTAGAACCTATGTCAATCTGGTTGACCAATCCTTGATCACGATGGGTCGATCCTATCTCCACCAAAGATTCGACGAGAACGGCTAATCGAGCTGACAGTGAAACCAAATACATATTTCTAGGTTGGGTTCTAACTCATTGTCTAGCTTCCTCTCTAGGCTTTATGATTTTATCATTCGTTCAACTAAGCATAGGAATGGTCATCTCTAAAGTGTGGGTATAACCTAAAGTCATCTATGACCATAATACCTATTTTGTGATTGCCATAACGATGAGCTTCAATCCAGTGGAGCATGATCTTCACTCTTGATCACCTTGGGCCTTCAAGCTTCTTAGCAAGTGCTTCTTCCCTAGTCATGGAATTGACAAAAAAGGGACTCGGCCAAGCCGTGGCACTAACATGTTATAAGTGTTAAATCTAAGAACTAGACTTTAATTAGATTAAAGATTATGAATTTTAATTAAATGGTGTAAATTGATATTTGAATTCTAAGCGTGAATTTCAGATCTAAGTGTTTTTATATTTATTTATTTTCGTAGATGAGAGAATAATTCCATAACCCCCTTTAAATTATGCATTTTTATATTCTATCATTTATTTTATTTGCTATTTTTTTCTAGTCTTTAGTTATGTTTGATCTTTTGTTTGTACATTGTATTTTAATTATTAAAATTCCTTTAAATTCTTTAATTTTTTTGTCATGTATTTTGATACTCATGTATTTTATTTTATGTATACAAACCACTCCTTCAATATGTGTTAACTAGTTTGACTTTAATTTAATTAAGCTTTAATTTTGTTTTCTTGAACTTAGGTGTGAGATTATCCATAAATTCTGCATAATCCATTATCTTAATCAGATTTAATTAATGTTCTAACTTTTGTATTTGAATCTTAAATTAGATATTTTATTAACTTAGAGTTAAATTTATGAAAATAGGATTCATTTTTATGATTTGAATTATTTAAAATCTCTATTTTATAAAAAAATCATAATAATTCAAGCACTAGATTCCAAACATATATATTTTGATGCATATATTTTGCTTGTTCTCCGTGGGATCTACCTCGCACTTATAACACTATACTATACATGGTTCGTGCTCTTACGAGATTATAAATTTAAAATTTGAACATCAGCACCACCTAAGGTCATCTATGGCCAATTTACCTATGTGATTGCCATTCATGTGTTGAACTCGGAAACTTCAACTGATCTTTATTGCTTTAAGGCTTGATTCATTGGCTTCAATCTTCCAAATCAGTGCTTCGTTGAGGTCACGAATTTGACAAATAGGTGACTCGGCAAGCCGGGGCACTAACAATTTCATAATAGAAATTTTATATTTAAAATCATATTTGATGCTCATGATGATGTGACATGCCATGGGTGCCATGAAGAATGAATCCCCTTCCATGCCTCATGCATCAACTATAAGTCTTCTATTCTCAATGGTTATTATCATTGGTCAATTATGACCACAGTATTTCCGGTGGCAACCACGAGGGTGTTGTTTTCCATCCACAAATTTAACAACCGAGACTATCGGTGGAGTGTAGCCTTATCCCTCTACGCAGTTTTTCAGGACTGGTTACCCAGGAGCTCTTCTTGGCCCAATTCAATGTCATACCTTCTGACCAATGATCGTGGCCAAAATATAATATTTGTTCAAGTTTATCAAGTTATCCACGAAACCAAAGGATGCCTAGACAGCTCTGCTTTATCTTGTGTAATACAATTCCTATCCCATGCCTTATGCATGAGGCATATGAATGCACAATGATGACAAAACCATTTCATCATATAATCTCATATTTTTCCAAAATATAAACAAGGTATCATATATTCAAAATATCTCAAATACTTCATGTTGGAAATAAACATCATTCTCACAATAAACCACATGTTTATAGAGGGAAGGCAATTCATTATTTTATAGTAAGAACAAAATACTTAAGTCATAAGTCTAGTGCTTCAACGATGTAGGAAAGCCTACCTGATCAAAGATGATCAGAGGGGAGAAACGACTAGCAAAGTGGCACAAACGGTGTCGAGTTTACTCTTGGTTTCCTTCATATGTATATATGTCTAAAAACATATATTACCAAGTTGTAATTTTCCAATAATTTGATTAAGAAAGGCCTTAATTAAGGCTTAAGGATTAGATTGGTAAAAGCTAATGTAAGGGCCCGGAATTTTTAAAATTAATATAAATGGGAATATTATTTATTTTAATGATGAAAATTGGAAAATTGGTGGAATAAATGGTAAATGGGCCAAAATTTGGACAAAGGCCCAAGTATGGCCCAATAGACTAATGTGTGGATTTAAAGTTATTTAAATGGGTCAAGAATGGCCAAATTGGGTCACATACCCATTTGGGACCCGATGGGTCAAAGTAGTTAAGCTCTAAGGTAAATGGGCTAGATGGAAGTGTAATTGGGCCATGGGCCCAATGGTGATCCATTTAGAGTGAATTCAATGAAATTAAATCACCTAAGTTAAGTTAAAAAAATTAAACCAAGGTGATGTGGCCAAGTGGGACCCACCTCCACCTCATCAAGTGAGGTGGCGTGTGGGCCAATAATTGGTGGGGCCGGCCACCATGGTTCACTTGGTCAACCATGGGTGGATTTATAAAGATGATGGCTTAAGTAAATGGGAATTAAAGTAACTAAAATATCTAAATATAAAATGATTAAAAATTATACAAATGAGGTGGTCAAAGTGGGGCCATGAGGTGAAGACTCACCTCATCTCAAACTCAAAATTTACACACGTTGGGGCTTGGTGGTGGTTTAGATAACCACCACCATAAAGCAAATAAAATATCTAAAGAATATCTTAGGGTGGGTGAGATCATTAATGTAAAGAAAAATGGGGATAAGTCTTGAGTTTCTTTTCCATTTTTTTATCCTCTCTTCATTTTCACTCCATTCTCATCCTCCATTGCCGTCCCATGTCCAAGTGAAGGAGAAAAAAAAAAAAAGAGAAGGAGCTCAAGGAGAGAAGGGAAAAAAAAAATGGAATTTGGAGGGAGTTCACTCTAAGATTAAGGTCATCATCTTCCTCTCATCATCTTTTCCTCTTTTCATCTCTCAAATTCAAACCTAACATGGCTGATTTTAAGGTTGGGAGTTGCCACCCTTGATCAAAGATTTTGACCTACCAAAGATCAAGAGGAAGGAGAAAGGAGGCCAAGGAGTCCGACGGGAGTGGCGGAAGTCGGAGGAGGCATCGGATTGTAAGTATTTTTTTTAAACAAGAAATTTTGGATTTTTTTTTAGGGTTTAAGATTTGGGATTCAATTTGTAAATTTAATGGTATCCAAATGATTTTATGCCTTTGATTTCAAATCCATCAATTGAAGGATGGAAAGTGGACAAAACCCTAATGGATAATTAGGGTTAGTTTAAGGAAAAATAAATGGATTAAGGAATGTAATGTAATTAAGTTATTAAGCATGGAATTATGTGGTATTGGAAAGGAATTGTAATGGGATTTTTAGGTTTAAAATCATGGAAGAATGATTTGGAATTTTGGGGTTTTAATGATTAAATGTGGTGATAATTTTAAAGGGGTTTAAATGAAGAAATGCATGGGAGATGTGAATAATGGTAATGACCTCAAAAATGGTAGGTGTTTAAGTGAATTATTAGGGTTTATAAATAATGGAAGCCATGGAGGATGATTTAGGGTTTTAAGATTTTAATGGTTAAGTGTAAGTAATTAAGGATCTTTAATGGAGGTTTTAGGGTTATGTGTTTGTAAATTTAAATGGGTTTGGAAGGATGGAAGGTATGGAATAATGTACTAATAAATTGAAGGCTTAAAAAGGGGTCAAAGGTTTGTAAATTTTAAGGGGTTTTTAGTTAAGGAAATCATGGAAGGTGGCTAAGTGATTTCAATGGGGACATTGGGATGAATTTGGTGTTTTGGAACCATGAAAAAAATAAATGGGAGTTATGGTTAAACTAATGGACCAAAATGTATTTCATGATGATTAAGGAAGGATGATTTAAATGTATGAGTTAAAATGCCTCATAGTTGGACTTATGTGTGTGTTTAAATTAATGGGGAATAGGTCATGATTAAAGGGGTCATTAATGGACTCAAAAATGTATCAAGTGATGATCAAAATTGATGATTTAAATTGTATGATGTAAACCTCTTCATGGAAGGGCTTGTGATGGGTGCAAATGTGTAAATAGGCCAAAGAAAAAATGGGTGTTTGGTTAAGTAGAAAGGGCTGATTTTTAATGAACCCATGACCCAATGTTAGGTCATGTTATAGGCCAAATTTGGAATTATGCATGTGTTAAATCAATGGAAATGAGGCTAAGTTAAGGGTTGATTTTCAATGATCTTGTAACATGGTTACGGATCATTAATGGACCTAAGTTGTGGATCAATTTTGGGCTTAGGAAGGCATGAATGAATGAGTAATTGTTTATGTAAAAGGGGTAGTGGCAAAACCGTAATTAGTGGCCAAATTCAAGAATTCCATGGAAATTGATCATGGACTTAGGGGATCTAATGTAATAACCTTATAAGTGATTGATAAAGCCTAGGGTGGCCGAATTTTAAGACTTATGGGATTAAAAGGTTTAATAAATGATATGGGACCCACAAAACCCAAATAGTCACCGGTTTTTCATATGGGCTTAGAAATGGGTAAAACATGGACTAATGATGAATGTGTAATAAGGTACTGGACATCGCAGGCGGTGCGCGATCGGCAACCGGGTTTATCGAACTGAAAACGAAAAAGGACGCGAGTCGGTATTCGGTAGGATTCCTACATTTTTGTAAGCCATGGATTGTGTGATGTTTTCCTTTAAATTATTTTGGAAATCATGTGAATGTCTTAAGATGCATTTTGGGATTAAATATTATGGGATGTTTTTCCCTTTGATTTATTTGATAATCAAGTAATTGTTTTAAGATGGGTTTTTGTGTTACTATTGAACTACATATATTTACATGGCACATGGCATCTACATCTCATGCTGGCATGGGAGGGATATGACAGGGAAATGATGAAATGAAACCGGAGTCCATGCTCCGTCGGGGCGACCGATAAACAGCATGGGGACATTTCACATATGTATTATGATACCTTGATGATGCTTTTCCATCAAGGGGGATGTTGTATTTATTATTGTACCTTGATGATGGTTCTTCCATCAAGGGGGGGATGCCTAGTGTGGATCGCATCTTGATGAGGCTTTTGCATCAAGAGGGTCATGGTACGATGATGGTATGGATTCTATTTGGAATACTATGGATGGTTGGAAAAAGGGACATTCTAGAGTTGAGGATGAGATTGATGGGTGGGATTTATGACATAAAACACCATTGCATTACATTGTACCAAATGGCATAATTTTGAGATAATATCTTCTATATGCTTTGTTATTACTAATCCATGTGTTAGCCCTACTCGGAGTCCTACTGGGCGCGTGGTCTAACGCCCTACTTCTACCCTAGCCGACGATGCAGGAGATGGTGGAACGGAAGGACAGGACGGGAGTCAAGCTCAGGAGCTTGGGAAGGCGGATTCATTATGTTGTTTAAGTTTATGTTGGAAAAATGTAATTTGAGTAGCATAGCTTGTCGGAATGTAATAAATTAGATTACTGGCTATGTTTTGGGATTTTATTATGGACATTATGGTTTTGAGGTATTATAGAAATTTAAATGAATGTTATCTTCCTTGCTATCTCAAATCTGTAGGATAGTCTTTGTTGTTAATTCCGCACTGAGAAGTAATATTCCTTGAGCTTACATCTACGCGTGAACCGTACTCGTGGACTTGGCTCCACGCACGCGTAGGGTTGGCCAGTTAAGGGCCGGGCTTTAGAAGCTCGGACTTAACTCGCGTCGTGACGTCCGCGCCCTTTGTCACTTTTATTTAAAAAAAAAAAAAAAATGTACTCTGATTTTTCGGTGAAAAGGGGCGGGCGTTACAGTTGGTATCAGAGCGAATTCGGAAGAATGAATCTCTCGAAGTAAGATTTAAGACGGTTGCACGTCTCACTGACGGCTAAGAATCCCAACCGACCGACTCTTCGGAGTCCGCTGCACGGGGGCCGGGTTAATTTACTTCGATTGACTCAAACGGAAGTGTTTAATCTGAGAACAACAATTGACGGAAAGGAATGATAGCAAGGGAAGAAAGATTCATTCTAGGAGAGATTTATTGAAACATAGCAAGATAGGGTTTACTTCCCCAGAAATGAGAAAACATCTAGGTTTTCCCCCAAATTGATGAAACAGTACTAGATTTATCAGACATAGCAAAGTAGGATGTACTTCCCCGGTATTCCCAATTTGAACAACAGACAATAGGAATTTAGAGATTCCCCCCCCCAGAAACAAAGGAAAAAAAAAACAAGTGTGCTTATTTGGCAACTTTCCCCAAACAAAATATATTGTGATATACATAAGAAATTCCCCAAAACCGAGATTGGTTTTATTGGAAATTGCAGTTGATGATTTTTGGGTTCTAATTGTATTCTATGAATACAAGTGTGTCAAATGAAGGGGAGTGTACGGAATTATGGGATAAGGGAAACCCCTAACTGTCTCATAGATTTGGTGTCTGCTTCTAGCATAGCAGTTAGCCTGGACTTTCAGGAGGGACCTCCCGAGGAAGATAAAGAGAATTCAGCATCTCTTTCTGAAGAGAATGTGGAAGACTTTCTGATGATAAGATAGTCGGTAGGGGAATTGGAACCCAGTTATATGTGCGAGTTGTGTAACCAGGTTGGGCACAATTGCACATATTGTCCCTACCCTCTTGAAGTGGTATACCCGATTTGTGGGCTACATGGACACGGGAAAGAGAGGACTAACCGCCCTTATATGGGAAAATAATTAATGATTTTGGGGTTTTAAAGGAAGGAAATAAGAGTGATATTAAATTGCACAAGCATGCTTGTATTGTGAGTGCATGTGAAGATACATGTGTTAAATTCTTGTTGTTGAGTGTATAAGGTGATGAAATGTGGAAAGATTAATAGTTATGATCATACTAATTAAGTGAGGAAAGAGTATGTAAAAAAAAAAATAATGTACAATGATGAACTGCATGCATCAAATGAGGATAAGAGGCATGAACTTTTGATGTGGGGTATATGTTGTATATGCTTATGATTGAGGTAAATGTGAATAAAAAGGGTGGGGAGTATTTGTTAATGTGATGTATGGGTATACTTGGGGGATGGTACAATGGCTTTTAGAAATGGTTTTTATATTGGTGATAACCCATGGTTTGATAGTTTGTCATGACCAAGTGAAGAGATTTATGTTATGACATATAATGGGTGATGATGTAAACGCTTTGTGAAGGGGTATAAGAGGTTCTCATGTGAGCAAAGTGCCATTTGAGAGATGTGGGATAAACAATGTACTTGCAAGAGACCGGGATGCATGGATTAACTTGCCACATGAAACTTGTGAGAGGATGACATTATGAGGAGAATGAGAAGGGTCTAGCTTGCAAAGACTAATATGTTGTATGAAAAATCTTGTATGTATAATGAAATTGCATTCTTCCAATGTGTAGTATAGATTATGAACAAGTGATGGACCATGAAATTATGAAAATATTTTATTTAGTGATAGCATGAGGATTCCCTATGATGTTACTAAGTTGTGAATTATTAATCGTTGCAATGAGTTTATATGATGTTACTTTGATAATGGGGTAGGGTAACCTAATCATAATTATGTTCAATCACTAGATCTTCTTAAAGTGTTATTTCTTATGTTACCTCAAGTTGTTGTTTGATGTGAATGGAGGTGAAAGATCTGGTTACACATGAGTTGTGTTATTCGAAGGTGGTTGTGATTTCAATTTTACGTGGCCTGCTAATGAAGGAATATGAACCGTATGATGTGGTAACCATTGATAACGTAGGCATGTAGGGTGGAATTTGGTGGTTGGTGGAATTGGTAATACTTGTGAAATTTTTTTTAGTGATGAATGGGCACTATTTGACATAGTCTAAGTAAGCTTAGATATATCATTGTTTTTATGGAATCTATGAGAATATGTGGAATAATCCAGAAGGGTAGGAAATTAGTATTTATGTGATTGGATTGATGTCGGGTATTGGTGTTGGAGGAGTTGTGAACAAAAAGGGTTAGTCCCATAGTGACTTATATGCAAATAAAAGGTATGATTGCTGTTGAGAGATGGACTTAAGGGAAAGGTTAAGATTCTAGTGAAACTTGAATGGAAAGCTATGGGTGACTGCCGAGTGAGACTGATCACCTGACTCTGTAGTTGGCCGATGGAGTTCCATGAGGGCGAAGCTAGAAACCTAGTTAAAATGGAATCAACAATGAACTTGAGCATAGGCTCGTATTGGCAGACTAACTCACACAGAGAGTAGACGAAAGAACGTATTGAAGGAGTACGTATGGGAAATGTCTTGGTGACAAATAAAGTGAAATAGGATACATTAATTTACATAAGGCTGCAAATGGGTTTATGAAGAAAAGAGGTAACATGAGACAGAATAAATTTTGCAAGAATGAAACTCATAGGTTGATATGAGTGATATTGATGTAATTAAGAGATATTTAGCACAATTGAACGAGAACAACGAATAGACCCAGAAATGGAGGAGATCTGGACCAAGATATCTACATGTGAGGTAGTATCGGAATTTGAGTTACGACCGGGATAGGGTCTTGTGTTCCGAGGTAGGACGTAGGTACCTAAGAGTTGCGGAAGGGAGTTGTTGGTTGAGGCACACCAAACCAAGCTCTCTACCCATCCGGACAGCGCCAAAGATGTACCATGATCTTAAGAGGCACTATTGGTGGCATGGACTCAAGAGAGATGTGGCAGAGTTTATGCTCGCTGCCTAACTTGTCAGCAGGTCAAGGTGGGGGCATCAGGAGCCACCGGGGTTACTCAAACCCTTACCAGTGCCGGAGTGGAGATGGGAACATGTAGCCATGGACTTTGTAACAGCGCTGCTAAGGTCATCAAGGGACAACGATGCAATATGGGTCGACACGGTACATCCGAAATATTATCAGACTACATGGTGTACCCCGGACTATTGTGTCCAACAGAGATGGCCGATTCACTAACAAAGTATGGCAAAGCGTGTAATTGGCTATGGGGACCGACGTGTTGACCAGCACAGTATTCCACCCACACACTGATGGACAATCGGAGAGAACAATACAGATATTGGAGGATATGGTGAGAGCAGGTATGCGGGATTTCAAGGGTGGATGGGAGAATCGCCTGCCACTGGTGGAGTTCTCCTACAATAACAGTACCTCCAGATGGATCCATTTGAGGCCTTATATGGTGGGCCATGTAGATCACCAGTGTGTTGGACAGAAGTTGGTGAGCCTGCGTTGATTGGACCGGAGTTGGTTGCAGAAATTACAGCGCAGATTAAATTGATACGGCAACATCTGCTCACTGCACAAAGCCGACAGAAGAGTTACGCCGACAAGAGGAGAAAGTTCCTCGAATTTGAGGTGGGGGTAGCTTATCAGTTGGAGCTCCCTCCGCAGTTATCCTCTTTACATGATGTGTTTCATGTGTCCATGTTGAGGAAATACAACCCTGATCCTTCACAGGTGTTGAACGTACAAGACGTCGATGTACAAAGCGACGTGATGTGTGTGGAGAAGCCGATCAGAGTGATCGGGAGAGAACAAAGGGTACTGCGGAACTCTTTGTGTCGATGTTTTGAACCTCTACTTCGCTCGAATTTTCGGGACGAAAATTTTAAAAGAGGATTGTATTGTAAGGGCCCGGAATTTTTAAAATTAATATAAATGGGAATATTATTTATTTTAATGATGAAAATTGGAAAATTGGTGGAATAAATGGTAAATGGGCCAAAATTTGGACAAAGGCCCAAGTATGGCCCAATAGACTAATGTGTGGATTTAAAGTTATTTAAATGGGTCAAGAATGGTCAAATTGGGTCACATACCCATTTGGGACCCGATGGGTCAAAGTAGTTAAGCTCTAAGGTAAATGGGCTAGATGGAAGTGTAATTGGGCCATGGGCCCAATGGTGATCCATTTAGAGTGAATTCAATGAAATTAAATCACCTAAGTTAAGTTAAAAAAATTAAACCAAGGTGATGTGGCCAAGTGGGACCCACCTCCACCTCATCAAGTGAGGTGGCGTGTGGGCCAATAATTGGTGGGGCCGGCCACCATGGTTCACTTGGTCAACCATGGGTGGATTTATAAAGATGATGGCTTAAGTAAATGGGAATTAAAGTAACTAAAATATCTAAATATAAAATGATTAAAAATTATACAAATGAGGTGGTCAAAGTGGGGCCATGAGGTGAAGACTCACCTCATCTCAAACTCAAAATTTACACACGTTGGGGCTTGGTGGTGGTTTAGATAACCACCACCATAAAGCAAATAAAATATCTAAAGAATATCTTAGGGTGGGTGAGATCATTAATGTAAAGAAAAATGGGGATAAGTCTTGAGTTTCTTTTCCATTTTTTTATCCTCTCTTCATTTTCACTCCATTCTCATCCTCCATTGCCGTCCCATGTCCAAGTGAAGGAGAAAAAAAAAAAAAGAGAAGGAGCTCAAGGAGAGAAGGGAAAAAAAAAATGGAATTTGGAGGGAGTTCACTCTAAGATTAAGGTCATCATCTTCCTCTCATCATCTTTTCCTCTTTTCATCTCTCAAATTCAAACCTAACATGGCTGATTTTAAGGTTGGGAGTTGCCACCCTTGATCAAAGATTTTGACCTACCAAAGATCAAGAGGAAGGAGAAAGGAGGCCAAGGAGTCCGACGGGAGTGGCGGAAGTCGGAGGAGGCATCGGATTGTAAGTATTTTTTTTAAACAAGAAATTTTGGATTTTTTTTTAGGGTTTAAGATTTGGGATTCAATTTGTAAATTTAATGGTATCCAAATGATTTTATGCCTTTGATTTCAAATCCATCAATTGAAGGATGGAAAGTGGACAAAACCCTAATAGATAATTAGGGTTAGTTTAAGGAAAAATAAATGGATTAAGGAATGTAATGTAATTAAGTTATTAAGCATGGAATTATGTGGTATTGGAAAGGAATTGTAATGGGATTTTTAGGTTTAAAATCATGGAAGAATGATTTGGAATTTTGGGGTTTTAATGATTAAATGTGGTGATAATTTTAAAGGGGTTTAAATGAAGAAATGCATGGGAGATGTGAATAATGGTAATGACCTCAAAAATGGTAGGTGTTTAAGTGAATTATTAGGGTTTATAAATAATGGAAGCCATGGAGGATGATTTAGGGTTTTAAGATTTTAATGGTTAAGTGTAAGTAATTAAGGATCTTTAATGGAGGTTTTAGGGTTATGTGTTTGTAAATTTAAATGGGTTTGGAAGGATGGAAGGTATGGAATAATGTACTAATAAATTGAAGGCTTAAAAAGGGGTCAAAGGTTTGTAAATTTTAAGGGGTTTTTAGTTAAGGAAATCATGGAAGGTGGCTAAGTGATTTCAATGGGGACATTGGGATGAATTTGGTGTTTTGGAACCATGAAAAAAATAAATGGGAGTTATGGTTAAACTAATGGACCAAAATGTATTTCATGATGATTAAGGAAGGATGATTTAAATGTATGAGTTAAAATGCCTCATAGTTGGACTTATGTGTGTGTTTAAATTAATGGGGAATAGGTCATGATTAAAGGGGTCATTAATGGACTCAAAAATGTATCAAGTGATGATCAAAATTGATGATTTAAATTGTATGATGTAAACCTCTTCATGGAAGGGCTTGTGATGGGTGCAAATGTGTAAATAGGCCAAAGAAAAAATGGGTGTTTGGTTAAGTAGAAAGGGCTGATTTTTAATGAACCCATGACCCAATGTTAGGTCATGTTATAGGCCAAATTTGGAATTATGCATGTGTTAAATCAATGGAAATGAGGCTAAGTTAAGGGTTGATTTTCAATGATCTTGTAACATGGTTACGGATCATTAATGGACCTAAGTTGTGGATCAATTTTGGGCTTAGGAAGGCATGAATGAATGAGTAATTGTTTATGTAAAAGGGGTAGTGGCAAAACCGTAATTAGTGGCCAAATTCAAGAATTCCATGGAAATTGATCATGGACTTAGGGGATCTAATGTAATAACCTTATAAGTGATTGATAAAGCCTAGGGTGGCCGAATTTTAAGACTTATGGGATTAAAAGGTTTAATAAATGATATGGGACCCACAAAACCCAAATAGTCACCGGTTTTTCATATGGGCTTAGAAATGGGTAAAACATGGACTAATGATGAATGTGTAATAAGGTACTGGACATCGCAGGCGGTGCGCGATCGGCAACCGGGTTTATCGAACTGAAAACGAAAAAGGACGCGAGTCGGTATTCGGTAGGATTCCTACATTTTTGTAAGCCATGGATTGTGTGATGTTTTCCTTTAAATTATTTTGGAAATCATGTGAATGTCTTAAGATGCATTTTGGGATTAAATATTATGGGATGTTTTTCCCTTTGATTTATTTGATAATCAAGTAATTGTTTTAAGATGGGTTTTTGTGTTACTATTGAACTACATATATTTACATGGCACATGGCATCTACATCTCATGCTGGCATGGGAGGGATATGACAGGGAAATGATGAAATGAAACCGGAGTCCATGCTCCGTCGGGGCGACCGATAAACAGCATGGGGACATTTCACATATGTATTATGATACCTTGATGATGCTTTTCCATCAAGGGGGATGTTGTATTTATTATTGTACCTTGATGATGGTTCTTCCATCAAGGGGGGGATGCCTAGTGTGGATCGCATCTTGATGAGGCTTTTGCATCAAGAGGGTCATGGTACGATGATGGTATGGATTCTATTTGGAATACTATGGATGGTTGGAAAAAGGGACATTCTAGAGTTGAGGATGAGATTGATGGGTGGGATTTATGACATAAAACACCATTGCATTACATTGTACCAAATGGCATAATTTTGAGATAATATCTTCTATATGCTTTGTTATTACTAATCCATGTGTTAGCCCTACTCGGAGTCCTACTGGGCGCGTGGTCTAACGCCCTACTTCTACCCTAGCCGACGATGCAGGAGATGGTGGAACGGAAGGACAGGACGGGAGTCAAGCTCAGGAGCTTGGGAAGGCGGATTCATTATGTTGTTTAAGTTTATGTTGGAAAAATGTAATTTGAGTAGCATAGCTTGTCGGAATGTAATAAATTAGATTACTGGCTATGTTTTGGGATTTTATTATGGACATTATGGTTTTGAGGTATTATAGAAATTTAAATGAATGTTATCTTCCTTGCTATCTCAAATCTGTAGGATAGTCTTTGTTGTTAATTCCGCACTGAGAAGTAATATTCCTTGAGCTTACATCTACGCGTGAACCGTACTCGTGGACTTGGCTCCACGCACGCGTAGGGTTGGCCAGTTAAGGGCCGGGCTTTAGAAGCTCGGACTTAACTCGCGTCGTGACGTCCGCGCCCTTTGTCACTTTTATTTAAAAAAAAAAAAAAAATGTACTCTGATTTTTCGATGAAAAGGGGCGGGCGTTACAGCTAATGGAGTTTAAATGACTCCACATAAGTGATTTGGATTAGGTGCATCAACTTTGTAAAACTGCCTAAGGCTCAGGTCGATACATTGACACTGTCGACATATCGACTAGGACAGAGTTGACATATCGACGCTCTCAATGTGTCGACCGGCATTCTGGTCACATAGTGTAATGGCTCGGAATTTTTAAATCAATGAATATGTGGCTATTATTTATTTTTAATGGTGGAAATTGGAAATTTGATGGAATAAATGGTGAATGGATCAAAATATGGACAAAGGCCCAAGTATCGCCCAATGGACTATGGATTGGATTTAAATTCATTTAAAGGGTCAATGATGGTCAATTGGGCCAAGGATGGTTAAATTGGGCCCAATGCACATCCGGGACCCAATGGGTCAAAATGATTAAGCTCTAAGGTAAATGGGTAGGAGGTAAATGTAATTGGGCCATGGGCCCAATGGTGACCCAAGTAGTTGAAAACGGATTAAATTAAATCACCTAAGTTAGTGATAAATTGACCAAGGTGACATGGCTGATTGGGACCCACCTCCACCTCACCAAGTGAGGTGGCGTGTGGACCAAGGATTGGTGGGGCCGGCCACCATGGTTGACTTGATCAACCATGGGTGGAATAATGGAATTAGGTTAAGTGGGAATTAATTAACCTAAGGTAATTATCTAGTTAATTAAATGATTAAACTATCCAAAAGGTGGTCAAAGGGGTCAAAAGATGGAAAACTAAACCATTTCATCTTAAGAAGTTCAAAAACGTTGGGCTTGGTGGTGGTTTATTCCAACCACCACCATTAAAGCATAAAAAATATCTCATGCTTGGTGGTTGGAAGCCTTAATGGTGGAGTAAAGTTTAAGAAACCAAAAGGTGTTGTTTTTTTATCTTATCTTTCAAATCCCATTCTTATCTCATTCTTTTCCTCTCTTGCTCTCCCACATTGCCGTCCCACACCCAAGGGAAAAGAAGAAGAAAAGCTTGGAAGAAAAAGAGAAGAAGAGAAGAAAGAAGCCAAGCTTGGCCAAATCATGGTTTTGGGGGATTTCTTATGTATAATACAATGTATCTTGGTTGGGGAAATTGCCAAATCATCACTCTTTGTTTTGCTTTGTTTCTAGGGAAAATCTATAAATTCCTGTTGTTTGTTTCTCAATGTGGGGATATCGGGGAAGTGAATCCTACTTTGTTATGTTTGATATATCCACTTATGATGACTGTACTTTACCTTGCTATCTTTCATTGTTGTTCTCGGATTGATTGTTCAGTCTGAGTCTATCGAAGTAAATTAATCCGGCCCCCAGTCAGCGGACTCCGAAGAGTCGGTCAGTTGGGATTCTTATCTGTCAGTGAGATATGAAACCGTCTTAATCTTACTTCGATGATTCAACTTCTCGTTTCGCTCTGATACCAACTGTAACGCCCCGCCCTTTTCCACCCTTCCTAAAATCAGAGTCTATTTCTTTTTTAAATAAATAAAGTCAAAGAGAGCGGGGAGCGTCACGACGCGAACTAAGTCTGGACTACCCTAGTCCGACCTTAACTGGCCACCCATGTGTGCATGGACTGAGACCATGAATATCGGTCCACACATGGAACTAAATAAAAACTTGCGGAATATACAAACTGATTGCGGAAATATAATCAATCCTAAGATTACTCCATTCCTAGATAGCAAAGTACAAATCCTGATTACTTTAAACTAAACATTCATTCAAACTTAAATCAAACCATAGCAGTTATCTACATTATAACATGTCCATAATAATGTATTCAAAATGTCAATAGATAAACTCCATTCCAACACCCAAGCATCTATGCTTAGCTTTCCTCGTGATCCTCAGCCTTTGCCTTTCCCTTTCCTGCGTCATCCACTAAAGATAGAAATAGGGTGTTAGATTAACGCGCCCAGTAGGTCTTCCAATTAGGGTTACCACGTGGTTAGTATAAAAACATGCATATAACATAATGATACATGATTATCAAAATCTTATAAAAAAATGCTTTGTATGTATGCACATGTAATGAGTCCCACCCATCACAAGTATATATAGCCATCACTTGACGGGACTCTCATCGTCAAGGTAATCTACTGTGTTCTCTCGTTTACTCTTGATGGGACTTTCATCATTAAGGTATTCCTCCTGGTGGGACTCTCATCACCTAAGGAGGCCCCACAGTTGCATCACGGACATTCCAACGGAGTGTGGGCTCCGGTTTCCACATCCATCACCCCATGCCATGCATGAGATGTCAATGAATACATGATACATGCCCTTTGTAAATAAATCTTAACATTCAAATCTCATTTGAAACATAATACTTTAACGAATATCTCATATAAATCAAGATAAAACATCAATATAATGTGTAGTCACAAAAAGGTAGGAAACCTAAAAAAATGTCACTTAAAAGTCCGTTCTTCTTAACCGTCACCTGTTCACGACTCGTGCTCCATTCAAGGAGTCCTGATACCTTGTTTATATAACAGCAAGTCAAGATACTAATCATTTAATTTCCATTTAAATCTAAGTCCCAAAAACCACCTTATGGGGTTCGGCCATACCCATGGCCGAACCTCACCCACTTTGGATTTGATCTCCCTTTTGATTTGATCAATACTATCCATATAACTTACATAAACACCTTATATCAACTAATATACCTTGGTAGGGTTCGACCATACAGCATGGCCGAACCATACCACTTTGGTTTGACCCCTCTTTCAAGTCCTTTTATCCTTCATTCCATACTTGTATTTACGATTTTGCCATTGGTCTAACCAGTGTTTAATTTTGCTAACCACCATCATCCAAACAAATCCTCCTTAGTGGGGTTCGGCCATACAACATGGCCGAACCTCACCATCTTTAATTAGTCCTTTAATTAAACCCGAAGTCCACAATCATCCCCCATGGGTTTCGGCCATACACCATGGCCGAACCCATTGTTCTTCATTTTTGGCAATATTTACATCCTTGCCACTCATTCTTCCCATGGTTAATCACCTTTTATTTATGCATGTCCATATCCCCAACTGATCCATAAACATGGGTCCATCCATGCCTTATTAATCATGACACAAAACCCATTATAAATTAGCCATTTCCTTAACTTAATACCTGTTCACTTACACATGCCTAGATTCATACTTAACCCCATGAAATGACCCATAAAATAGGCCATGGGGTTCTGCCATACACCATGGCCGAACCCGTGATGTTATTTCCCTCATTTTTCTTGAATCTTTTACAACCTTTTAAATCCACAGCAAGGTTTAAAACCATTTATAATTTCCAAGCATATTCGTAATTCTAATCATCCCATAAAATGGTCCATGGGGTTCGGCCATATGTGGTTCTCTTGATGCAATTCTCCAATAACTATACATAGTTTATTCACTACATCTTAGCCATAAAAACAATAGGGTTCAGCCATCCCATAGCCGACCCAAATTAATAACTTAACTCCATTTTAAAACCCTTTAAAATCTTCATACATGGTATGGTTTTTATCTCTCAAAAACCATATAGATTATCAAATTACTTTCATGGGGTTCTGCCATCCAAAGTGGCCGAACCCTATGATCCATGATTTGAACCCTTTTTAAACACCAAAATCCATGGTTTAACCTTTGATAGATTCGGCCATACCATGGCGTTCCCTTTAACCGATTTATTAAACAAAATTCCATGAAGTACTTACCAATCCTCTAAGCCTCTCTTCTTGCCTTTGATCTTTGCTTCCTTCCTTCTTGCTCCCTTAGCCCTTAGCTGATTGTGTGCTTTGATCAGTAGTGAAAACACCAAGGACTGGTTCGGCCAAGGAGGTAGACTTTGAGAGAGAAACTTAGCCTTGAGTGAAAGTGATAAACCTAGAGATGCAATTCCTTCTCTCCAAGTCCTTTTGTCTTGATGGAGGTATCGGCCAAGGACTAAATTGTGTGAGAGACAACCAGCCAATATTCTTAGTCCTGAGAGGTAGGGGACGGCCAAGGAAAGGAGAGGGAGAGAGTGATGTAAAACTCTAACTCCTTGGTTAATGAGAGTTACCCAAAGGTGGTGTCCTTTGGTGGCACCCCTTGGTAACCCCCATGTCTTTTCATCTCCTCCATTGTGGTTTACTTGGGGGTTTCATCCTTGTGATGAAACACCCAAGCCTCTTCACCTCCCTTGTCCAATCGGCTGCACCCTTTGGTGGTGTCTCTTGAGACCGTCCATCTCCCCTTGATTCCCATTAACACCCCATGTGGGGGTTTCATGCATGAAACATTACTCCCAAGCCACCAACATGGGGGACTTGTCTTCATGGTGTTTGAGATCAAGGCAACTCCTCACCTCCCACTTGGCTCACTTGAATTAATGGTCTCTTTGGTTTCCAATTTAACTCACCCAACTCATTAGCTCAACTCACCCCATTTAATACCACTCATTTAATGCACTTGAGTCAACTCCATTGTTTGATTCAAATCCAACTCACTTCAGTCCCAACTCAACATGATTTAACTCACCCTTTGAACTCACTTGAGGGTCCATACGGTTAACCATGGTCAACATGGTCAGCTCGACCCATTGGATCCCATTTGACCCTCTTGGCCCAATTAGGCGCCATGACCCATTTGAGTGACCATTGTCCATTTAAATGGGGTTTACCCATTTGTACATCGCTTACCCATTTATCCTATTTTGCACTCACATTCCATTCAACCTAACCCAATTAGAATTGAGCTCACCCAAGGGTCAAACAAGCCTACCATGACCCATTGGGTCCCAATTGGATCCTTTAACCCAAATAACCATCTAATTTACCATTCCAATTGCATTTTTTTAAATATTTATATCTTTGAAAAATCGGGGTGTTACAGACTGAGCCTGCCCGAAATTGGCCTTGCCAATTCTGGTTGGGCCTAAGAATCGGGTTGGAAACTGGGTCTCAGGGTTGGGCCTGCCTGAAGTGGGCTAAACTAAGCTGAGCTCGGACTGGACGAGCCAAGTTGGACCAGACTGAGTCAAACCTAATCTCGCTCGAATCGAGCTCAACAGTTGGGCCCAAGAAAAAGGGGAAAAGAATTGGAGATTAGGGCTTTTAAAAAAAAAGGGAAGAGAAGAGATGAAGGAGAAGAGGAGATGAGAAAAACCTGGAAAAGAAGGTCGGGTTTGAGAAATTCGGCTCAAGAAGCGGTGGGAGGGCTGGAATCCAACGACTTTAAGGCTGCTCAGACGGAGGAGAGGGATTGAGGAAGAGAAGAGAAGAGGAGCTCGAAGAGGAGTGAGAGAAGAGGCAGCGGTGCAAAGAGATGGGAAGAAGAGAGGAAGGGGTCTTAGGGGTTTAAAGAGGAGATGGGAGGAGAAGAGAGAAAGTCATGGCGGCGGATGCTCTATAGATTTAGGATTTGGGTTAGGGTTGAGAAGGAAATGGGAGAAGGAATGAGAAGAAAGAGGAAAAGAGGTGCGGCGGCGGAGATGGGGGAGAAAAAAGGGCAGCGGCGTCTTGAAGGCTTAGGGTGTATAGGATTTTTGTTTAGAGAAAGGAGAAGAAGAGAAGAGAGGAGGAAGAATAGAAGAAAAAAGGGGTGGGCAGCTGCTAGGGTTTGGGAGGGGATGGGAAAAAGATGATTTATATGAGGGTGTTTAGCGTTTTGACTTATTTTTTTTTTAAAAAGGAGAGGAACCTCTTTATTCTTTGAAAACTAGTTGGAAAAATAATGAAACCCAAGTGTTATTCAATTATTTTCATGAAAAATCATTTAACAAAATAAAATTACTGAAATACCCTCCGACCTCCCGGATCAAAATCGGTCAACCAATGGCTCACCACGGAGCCCCACTCTCCCCACTGCTACCATTGCACCAAAGAAAACACAGAAATCCGAAATCTCCCTAAAAACCAAAGGAAAATAGGTTCGGTCGTTACAGGCTATCTATCTCCAGATAATCCGCTGAGCAGAAGCACGGTTGTGCATACAACTCATTCTTCATAACACTATCTGGTCTAACATGCATGACTGAGACATCGATTTGACACTGTTGGTTTGGGCATCTCACACAGACTAACCCCCTGCTTAAAACAAACCGGTACCAAAAAGCTCCAAGAAGTCGATCACCCTCACCCAAGGAGGTAAGTGAGTTCCGCCAGTCTAACCACCACCACCCACACTACTAACCCATTGTGAAGGAGTCAAAGCATCTTCACATGACACCACTCAAGCTAACCCGTAACATTCTAGTCTGGGGAGTCAAGTCATTATTCGGTCTCACTGTCCAGCTATCTGGCCCACTGTCACACATCAAATAGTCCCATAGTCAGACTATCCTTTTAGCTCAACGTTGAATGTCTGGGGCTCCGTCACTCAACACTGGCTGAACTACCAAACCGTGTAGACTGTCCGTTGCGGTCTCTACACCTGATCAACAATCACTCCATGAAACTCCATCCATCATGTCTGTTTCATGCTCAATCCTTCCTGAATAAATAAGTACTCGAAACCACGACAATGGGGGATACTCAAAACCTCCCTCAACACGAGTGGATACCTCCAACCCGAGCACAATACAATCACCATCCATCCCGAGCTATGAGTGAAAAAAGTTCTGTTTATCAATCTCAAGTCGTGTCAAACTAGAATCCACCAATTACCTATCCTGTATCAGCATGCAACCCTTACCTTCCTTAAAAACGTTACAGTAAACTACACACCCACAATCTTTCTTTGCCTCCAGTACGACCACCACTATAGTAGTTTTCTGCCTCCACTCAAGAAAAATTGCCTCACTGCCATCGTACCAAGAACTGTCTACTCTCTTTGGCCAATCTAGTTGTAAGCATGGACACTAGGAGTAATCTGAAAAACCATCAGACACGACCTCAGCCTCATCTTGACAAACTTGTCGCACTACTTGTCGAAACGATGTGGCCAAGAAGCTGTGTGTAATACCCTAGATTTTTCAATATATCAATATTTACGAAAATTCCATTGGAGTTATGAATTAAAGGGTTATGATCGTAGATGAGAAAATGGTGGGACCCATTGTTCAAATAAGACCCAATGTAGGTGTTATGGGATTAAATTAAATTAAATGGGTAATGTACATTTATTTGGGTAAAAGTGATTACTTGGGTCAAAGGACCCAATTGGGACCCAATGGGTCGTTGTGGACATGATTAACCATTGGACGAGCTCAAAGCTTAATTGGGTTAAGTTTAATTAAATGTTTGAGTTTGGGTTGAATTGAAGTAAATGGTGGAGTTTAGTTGAGTTGAATTTATAAGTTGAGTTGCATTAAATTGATGAGTTAAATGGGTTGAGTTGAGAGAGTTAAATTAATTGTAAATGAGTGAAGTGTGTGAATGAGAGTGGAGTGTCTAAATTCCAATTTTAAAACAATGAAAAACATTGGCTGCATGGTCATCCCGTGCATGTAACTCCTAAGATAGAGATGAATGATACTGGCGTTATATGGGAGTTACATAGGTGAGAAGTGTATTTCAAATTCAAGTCCATATGCACGTTGGAATGGCATGAGGGTTTATTCCATGCTTGGATCTTCAAAGGGACAGCCAATGGAGGGACGATGTAGCACATGGGAGTTTCATTTTAAAATGAAACCACCACATGAAGATTTGAATGTAGGATGGCGGTTACATTAGGCTAACAAAGGCTAGCCGTTGGAGCCTATGGGAGTTTCATTTCCATATGAAACTCTCACATGCAATGGTAATGAGAGATGGATGATGAGAGAAATGCATACAGCAAGATGACCATTGGGAAGCCATTGGGTACCTTGAGAGTTTCATCTCAAAGATGGAACCCCCAAGGGAGGTATTAAGTAGTGGAGGTTACACTAAGGTCTCAAATTCAAATTACCTCACACGATGGAAACATGGAGATTACCATCTTAGATGGAAAATCAAAAACCAAAAACCATTGGAGGGTTTCATCTCTAGGATGAAACCCCCAAATGAATTAAGTGATGGAAATGAATGGGAGGAGAGTTACAAGTGGTGCCAACCTTAGGCTGAATTTCATTAGCCAAAGGAGTTTCATTTTCACTCTCTCTCTCTCCCTCTCTTGGACGTGTTTCACCTCGCAAAGACCAAAAGCATTAGCTGGTTGCCTATCTCCAATCAGTCCTTGGCTGATCCTTTCACGAAGACAAAATTCAGCAAAGGAGTTTGGCATCAAGGTTATCACTCTCATCCGAGGCCAAAAGTTCTATTTCTCTCTCTCAAATCAATACTTTGGCTAAACCATTTCAAGGAGTCTACAAGCAAGATCAGTCTCAGCTAAAGGAGAAGGAAGGAAGGACTAAGGAGAGGATCAAGAAGAAGTGAAAGAACCGGAGGAGTCGCGGTTTTGGTAAGTGCTCAATAAACACTTGTTAAAAAGGAATGACTAAGGGAACATGATCCGGCCATCGTATGGCCGAATCTATCAAAGGTTTGGATCATGGTTTATGCTGTCTAAAAAGGGTAGAAATTGGATCATAGGGTTAGGCCACTTTGGATGGCCGAACCCCATGAAAGAATGTGGTAATTTTTATGGTTTTTGAGGGATAAAAACCATACTATGTTTTGCAGGTTTAAAGGGTTTTTAAAAGGAGATAAGGTTACTGTTTTGGACTAGCTATTGCATGTTGAACCATGTGGTTATTATGGCTAAGTTGCTTATCAAAAACCATGCATAAATATTGGAAGGTTTGCATCAGGAAAACCATAGGGTTCGGCCATGTGTATGGCCGAACCCCATGGCCTATTTTTATGGGTTAGTTAGAGTAAGAACATGGTTGGAAATTATGGATTATGATATGCTTTTGATTTGAGAATCACATATGTTTATCTATGGACTTAGTATAAGAAATTAATCAGCCATCAAAGATGATGGAAAGAGGGACAAAAATCAGTTTGGTGAGGTTCGGCCATGTAGTATGGCCGAACCCCACTAAGGGTCATTTGGTGGACTTAATGGTTAACATATAATGTAATTGGCGAAATTAAAATGGAGATGTATGTATGAAAGATTTAAAGGATCAAAAATTAAGTGGTGAGGTTCGGCCATGTTGTATGGCCGAACCCCACTAAGGTGGTTTGGATATGGACTTTGGTTTTTAAGAAAAAATTAAACAAAGGTTAGTATAGTGGCATTATTGTAACTATGGATGAAATGATCAAAGGTGAAATGATCAAAGATGAAATGACCAAAGGATTTGAAATATGGGCCAAAATCAAAGTGGTAAGGTTCGGCCATGTTGTATGGCCGAACCCTACCAAGGTTCATTTGGAAGATTAAGTTATTTAAATGATGTGTTTGGGCTTAAGAATACAAAGAAGGGATTAAAACAAAATTAGTGAGGTTCGGCCATGGTGTATGGCCGAACCCCACAAGGTTGCATTTGTTGGATTGGGGATTTATATATAAGTTATGGGCATGGTTTTAGTTAAATAAAAGAGAGACCAAAATTTAAGTGGGTGAGGTTCGGCCATGGGGTATGGCCGAACCCCACAAAGTGGTTTTTGGGACTTAGACTAAGTTGGAAATTATATGGATAAATGTTTGATTTGCTGTTATATAAATAGGGCCACGGGACTTCTTGAACGGTATACAAGTGGTGAACAGGTGACGGTTTTAAAGAGCAGTCAATCTAAGTGACTTTTGTGTAGGTTTCCTACCTTTTTGAACCACACTTATATTTGATGTTTTATCTTAATTTTGATGAATTATATGCTAAGTTATTATGTTTCAAAGTGGTTTTGTATGTTAAGATGTACATCTCATGCATGGCATGGGTGGTGATTATGGAAACCGGAGGCCACACTCCGTCGGGGCGTTCGAAAGACCACTGTGGGGTACCTTGATGATGAGAATCCATTAAGAGGAATCAAGAGGCCACACTCCGTCGGGGCGTCCGAACGACCACTGTGGGGTACCTTGACGATGAGAATCCCATCAAGAGGAAGCTATGTATATTTGTGATGGGTGGGACTCATTACATGTGCATTACATACATAGCATTGTTTTTATGAATTTTGATGAACATGTATTATTCTATTATTTGCATGTTTTGATGCTAACCTTGTGGTAGCCCCAATCGGAAACACCTACTGGGCGCATTGATCTAACGCCCTATCTCTATCCTTAGTGGATGACGCAGGAAAGGGGAAGAAAGAGGATTTTGAAGGAAACCAAGTATAGGAGCTTGGGCTTTGAATGGACTTTTAATGGATTGATTTATGGACTCTTTATATGGACAATGTAATTTGATAGTTAGATGATGTCGGCATGTAATAATGTAGTTAACTAGTTACTATGCTTTGGTTTATTTTGGATGGTTTGGAATAAATTTTTGCTTAAGGGTATTTTAGTAATTTTTTAGAATATGATTATGTACTTTGCTATCTAAGGATGTAAAATGGAGTAGTCTTAGGATCTATTATAACCCGCAGTTAGATTAAGATTAAGTTTATTCTGCAAGTCTTATTTGTACCATGTGCGGATCGATTATTATGGACTTAGTTCATACGCACATGGGCTTGGCCAGTTAAGGGTCGGACTTTAGAAGTTCGAACTTAGCTCGCGTCGTGACGTCCCGCCCCAATCACTTGTTTATTATTATTTTTTTAAAAAAAAAACTCTGATTATTATAGTGAAAAGGGCGGGGTGTTACACTGTGCCTCAGGGGTCAAAACTCACATCTGACAATGTCCCAAATGAAGACACATCCTCGAGAAGTAACATGGATCCTCTTAACTGTCTCAACAAATCTCCAACCATCGATAGGAGATCCTCACCCTACTCTGTAACTTTGCTTAGTCATCTACAACTGGCACTAAATCTCACCGAGTCATCCTTCTTCTTGGCTAATAAAGTCTGTGTGTCCCCTGGTGAAATACCTGGGTGAACAGGTCCCACCGACTCTAGCCCATAGATATTGTAACACCCCAGATTTTCAATTCATGAATATATATATGGAAATTGTCCATTTAATTTGTGAATCAATGGAGATGGACCTTAGATGGGTAAGGAGTTGGGTCAATTGCCCAATTAAGATCCAACTGATTACGGATAAGGTTCAATTGAAATAAATGGGTAAGATTTATTTAATTGGATCAAGGTGGTCAATTGGGTCAAATGCCTAGTTTGGACTCAATGGGTCATAGATGAGCTAATTAGAAGTAAATGGGTAAGGTTTCATAATTGGGTCTAATAACAAATTAAAATACAAGACATGAGATCCACCTCATCAAGTGAGGTGGCATGTATGTGACATGGCTAAGTGGGACCCCAAGTGCCATGTGTCATGGTTGACTTGGTCGACCACCAATCGAGTCCAAGTTTAATTAAGGTGTGGCTGAATTAAATTGGATTAAGTTCAATTGAGTGAGTTCAAAATGGAATCAAGGAATTGAGTTAATGAATGAGTACAAGTCTTGAGTTTAAAAGAATTAAAAATATTTGAGTTAAGGTGAGTTGAATGGGAAGCTAATGGGACTTTCATTTTAAGTGAGTGGAGTGGGAACATGGAGGGTTTCCATCTCAAAGGAGGAAACCCAAAAGGCATACACGTTGGAGAGGTGGGAGTTTCATCTCATGGGATGAAACTCCAAAGGGAACATTAATGAGGGAGGTGAAGGGTTTAGTTGTAACACAAGGCATATACAAGAGTACACGTTGGGGAGATGGAGGGTTTCCATCTCATGATGGAAGCGTAAGGGGCACACGGTTGGAGTGTTTCATCTCATGGGATGAAACCCCCAAAGGAAGTATTAATGAGGGAGGTGAAGAGTTATAGTTAATACAAAGGGAACCCAAAAGACACCACCCTTGGCCGAATTCCATTGTACAACAAAGAGAGTTCTTTTTTTCATTTCACTCTCTCCCTCTCTCTCTTGGCCGATCCCCCTCTCAAGACAAGAAACACTCAGAGTATTTTCTATCTCATGCTCCTCTCCCTCTCACTCAAGGCCGACCCTCTCTCAAAGACAGAGGAGAAAGGACTTAGAGTTTTCATCTCAAGCTCGTCTCCCTCTCACAAGAACCCTAGGGCCGACCCTGTCACAAAGATCAAGGAGGAAGAAATAAGAAAGACTAAGGAAGGAAAAGAGCGGAGGAGCAAGTCGGAACGAAAGAAACCGGAGGAGTCACGGAATCGGTAAGTACTTGATGAGATTTTATTGAGTAAGAAAAGAGGTTAAAAAGAACATCCCATTTTGGATTAGAGAGTTGGCCAAGATATTATGGGCCATGGATTTAAAATCCATCCAAGGAATGGGATGGATTGAATAAAGGAAGGGTGATTAGGGTAATCCATATGATTAATGGACATGATTAAGCATGAAAAATCATGGTTCGGCCCTTGCATGGCCGAACCCTAATCTTGTTATGTCTAAGGACCTTATGCATGTCCCATGTAGGAAATGGTGAATGATCAAGAATCATGGTTTGGCCCTTGCATGGCCAAACCCTAAGTTTTTTGTACGAGAACCATCAAGGACAAAAAGGGGTTGGATAAGGTGCGGCCATGATGTATGGCCGAACCCCATCAAATGATCAAATCTTGGATTATGATTTTTAAAAGGAAATGATGAACCACAACATGGCCGAACCCCATGGAAGGATATTAGTGATTTTTAGTGGGTTTAAAGGATGAAAATCATAGATGTATGTTAGTCATTTTAAAAGGTTTTAAAGGATGATAATGATGGGAGATTATTGGTGATTCTAAGTAGGCCCTAAATATTGCAAAGCATGATCTAAAATGTCGTAAATGGTAAAGAACCATGGACCATGGGTTCAGCCATGTTGTATGGCCGAACCCCATGGAGGGATGTTGATGGACTTAAATGCATTTGGACCATGAAAATGATGGAAGACATGTTGATGGACTTTGGGTTGTAAAATGATGACCTAAGTGTATGATTAAACCCCCCCCCCCCAATGAGGGATTTGATTTATGGACTTAATGTGATAAATGATTTAAAGAGAGGATGAAAATGGGACACCATGGGTTCGGCCATGTTGTATGGCCGAACCCTATGAACCATTTTAATGGGTCATTTTTGGATCTATGCATGTTTAAATGAATGGAGGGATCTATTAGGGTTTTATGTTATGATTAATGAATCATGTATGGATCATTTTTGGGACTTAAGTCATGTG
Organism: Chimonanthus salicifolius; assembly: GCA_013350335.1. Lineage (NCBI taxonomy): Eukaryota > Viridiplantae > Streptophyta > Magnoliopsida > Laurales > Calycanthaceae > Chimonanthus > Chimonanthus salicifolius. The sequence continues at coordinate 65,331,856 of CM023533.1, forward strand.
TAAATAGGCTAAATGATTAGCTATGGAAAGAATGATGGCTAAGATGGAAATATGGTTAAAATGATGGACCATGGGTTCGGCCATGGTGTATGGCCGAACCCCATGGAGAAGGTTTTGTGGACTCAGGGTTTTATTAATGCTAAATGACTAACTCATGTGTGATTGGTTAATGAATCAAAAGAGGGAATGATCTTGGACCCACATTTATTTAAAAGATCAAGGATTGAAAAGCGGGACCCAAAACCAAGTGAGTAAGGTTCGGCCATGTTGTATGGCCGAACCCCACTAAGGCATGTTTGTGGACTTAAACATGGTTGGAAATCAAATGGAACATGGGTTTGATTTATTGATATGTAATAAGGTAACGGGATCTCACAAGCGGTGTACGATCGGCTTGACGCGATCGGTGAACGGTTTTAGGACAAAAACGCAAGGACACATTAGTTGGTCATTGGGAGGATTCCTACCTTATTGAAAACCATGGATTAGTATATATGAATGTTTTACTTGAATTATTTTGGTATCAAATGTTATGTCTTAATGATGGGATTTTAATGCTATGATTGTATTATTACATAGCATATCTGCACTTGAATCTCATGCATGGCATGGGAGGGATGATTTGTAACCGGAGATCCACGCTCCGTCGGGGCGTCTGTAAAGCATTCGTGAGGGTACCTCGATGTGCATTATCCATCGAGAGGGATGTACGATTGATTTGTAATCGGAGATCCACGCTCCGTCGGGGAGTCCATAAGGCATTCGTGGGGATACCTTGATGAGGAGTTTTCCATCAAGAGGATACTATGTGATGGTGATATGGCTGATGGGTGGGACTCATGGCATATGACACCCATGGCATGGCATTGACTTGCATGTTTTTGATATTATGTTATCTATGTGATTTTTGTACTAACCATGTATTGACCCTACTTGGAGTACCTAATGGGCGCGTTGTCTAACGTCCTACTTCTACCTTAGATGATGACACAGGAAATGGACGGAACGAAGGACGCAATCTGAACCAAGCTTACGAGCTTGGACAATTTAGTTTCACTTTATTTATTCATGGATAATGTAATTTGAGTAGCTAGTAATTGGGAATGTAATAGCTTAGACTATTTGCTATGGATCGAATGATGATTAATCTGGATTAAGTTAATTTATATTGATTGCCTTCCTTGCTAAGTAAATGTTGTAATCCGATGTTATTTCCGCAATGGGTATTCCGCAAGTCGTAGTATCGCGTGTGAAATGTTTTAGTGGACTTGTCCACGCACACGCATAGTTGGCCAGTTAAGGGCCGTGCTTTGGAAGCTCGGACTTAGCTCGGGTCTTAACGTTCCCACTTTCTGTCACTCTTTACTTTAAAAAAAGTAAATAAACTCTGATTTTCAGCAAGTGAAAAAGGGCGGGGCATTACAAATCTGGTCTCTGAGTCCAACACCCCTGCTAGTGTCATCCCAACGACTAACATCCCAGTGCTCTTTCAACTCAAAATGACCAACAAGCCACACCGATCCACGCTGCAACCAGATCCCTCAACACCCTGCCTGATGGTAAATCCCTACATCTAATTAGAACACCACCAATGGATAAGAGATCTGTCATTGGCTATAATACGCTACCTGTAATCCATCACAATATTTGCCAATCACTCCAACGAAGACATAACAAACAAGGTGTCTCCACCACCTCTACTCATAAACTCAACTGTTGTGAAGCTCAAAGTCATCAAGGGAGTCACGTATATGAATCAGGTCAAATCTCAGAACCAAAAACTAAGAGGCACCATCACATCACTCACATCCATATGATGTATCAATCCATACGAGAGTGTTACTACCACACTCTGGTCACTGTATTGTATCCACACTCTAGTCAAATACCCTGACCTCCCGCCAAGAAGATACCTCGGGTCTTGAGCTTACACAAACTGACCGCGTGGATAAACAATCTGCTCACCAATACTTAGTTCTCCAAAATCTCTATCACGGGTCGGGGAATCTCTAAGGTCACCGGTCTACAATCCCCAGTACGGTTTCCCCTACTCAAACAAGTGTTCATTCTCGCCACCGCTCAATCCACGAAGCAAAAGCCTGACAAAGCTCAACACCCAACAAGAACACAAGGCAAAAAAAAAATACATCTCTAACACTCAACTAAATGGTGAGCCCATCTTTTTTCTTTTTTTTTTTGAGCGGTAACAATAGAAATTATATTATAAGATCGAAGGCAAATACAAGAAAAGAAAAGCGGTCTAACAGGATTAGACCAGAAACATAAAAACATAAAAAGAAATAAAAGAAAAGATGAGAACATCAAAAGAAAGCCCAAACACTAAAACAACAAGCTCCTCCAATCTCAAAGGATAAACATGCCAGAGGAGAGGCTAATGACACCAAGCTTTGCAAAAAAGTCTGCCAACCCGTTCGTTGCTCGACCGATCTGTAAGAAAGAAACATCCATCCCTGAAACCATCTCCCTAATTTCCCTAACCACAATGATCAGTCTCCAAGGTGGGCACTTGTGTCCCATTGCCCACTTGATTGCATTTGCCGAATCCCCCTCAATAATGAGTTTTCCTTCACCGAAAGATTTCCAGGTGACCAAAGCTTTTCTAATGCTAAGGATTTCTGCCTCATTGGAGTCTTTGATTCCCACCGACTCAATGAAGACGATGGAAGTGGACCCCTCGTGATCTCTCAACACCCCGCCAATCCCAGCAGGACTAGGTTTCCCTTTTGCTGCCCCATCTACATTAAATTTCTAGACATTTTGACCTGGAGGCCTCCAAAGCTCTTTGATCTTCACTTTCCATCGAAGCTCGTTCATGCATTCCCCCCAAGAAGATAATAACACAGTGAGTCTGATATCTTTAAAATCAGTGCTACGAAAAATCCATATGCAAAGTCTCCATTTTGCAACTTGAAAAAGGTCATCCATATTTGTTGATTTACCTTCGAAAATTCTAGAGTTTCTTTCTTTCGAAATGGACCATAAGATGACAGCTGGGACAGTGTCCAAGCAAGTTTAAGCCTTGGAGTTAGCCTAGATATGAACCACGATTCCAAAGATCCGACACAAGTTCTATAAAAAACCCAAGGAACCTTGAAAAAATTGGCAAAGTTGTTCCAAAGGTAACGAGCCAATGGACAATGCAGAAAAAGATGATCAACATCTTCCTCCTCAGTCTCGTAAATGGGGCAAATTAGATCCTCCTCTTGGTATAACAAACCTCCCATTTTAAGTGCCTTTCTAGTTAAAACCCTCCCTTTAAGAACGCACCAAACAAAAATTGGACCCTGGGGGGGGAGCCAGTCCATGCCATATTGGAAGAAGGAGCTTTGATGGACTGACAATGGAGGACCAAATCAATCAAGACTTTGACAGAGAAATTACCCGAAGAGTCCCCAGTCCAGATCAGATCGTCCTCCTAGTTTAGAGAGATGGGGAACTCCCCTAACTGTCCTAAAAGATCCAATTTGCTAATTTCTTCAAAAGACGGAAGAGCTCTTCTAAAATCGAGCTGCCAAGAAACTGGTTGATTCTCAATCTTATAGACATTTTAAACCAACATTTCCTTATTCCAAGTAATCCTATAAAGTCTTGGGAACACATCTTTCAAGGGCCTCTCTCCAAGCCAAAGATCTTTCCAAAACAAAGTTCTATCCCTTTTTCCTGCCAACAGTCTCGAGTTAGCCCTAACGATGTTTCCGATCTCCTCTCCACCTCTTCCTAACCTCTACCAAACTTTGGTCATCGTTGACCCTTTCTTTTCCACTTTGTCGTTAAGAAGCCACCTGTTGATATCCTCCAACCCATACAAGGCTGATAAACACACGAACCCACAAGGCATCAGGTTCTCTTCCAAATCTCCAAGCCCATTTACACAGAAGAGCATGAATCCTTAACCTTAAAGATGTTAATCCAATACCCCCTTTAGGTTTAGGGTTGATTAAATCTAACCAGGCAACCAAATGAACTTTTTTTTTTGTTTCTTTATCTCCCCAAAGAAAATTTCTAAAAAGCCGCTCAGTTCTCTTCATCACACCCATAGGCATTTCGAAAAGAGACAGATAGTAAGTTGGGAGATTCATCAGCACTAATTAGATTAGAGTGACCCGCCCCCCAAGAGAAAGATAGTTTCTCCCCCAACTAGCTAACCTTCTTTCCACTTTTTCAATGACCGGAGACCAAAAAGATTTGTTTCTTGGGTTTCCACCCACCGGTAAACCCAGGTAAGTAAAGGGGAGCTTACCAAGACTACAACCAGTAACATCTGCAAGCTCCTTTAAGCGGTCATCATCTAAATCTATTCCGACAATAGTACTTTTGCTCAGATTAATTCTCAGACCCGGAACAAGTTCAAAACATCTTAAAATTGCTTTATAACAGAGTATCGTCTGCAAATTGTAAATGGGTAACTGTAGGACCAATTGGAGCCACTTTGAAACCAGTAACAACTCCCATCTTTCTTGTTTTTTCCACTAATTTGTTCACGCTTTCCCCAGCTAAAGTGAAAATGAAAGGAGACAATGGATCTCCTTCTCTTAAGCCCCTGTTAGCCTGAATAGTATCGGTTGGGGAACCGTTAACGAAGATGGAGTAAGAAATATCCTCAATGCAAGCTTTCATCCATTTACACCACCGATTCCCAATGCCCATTCTGTTGAAGAGGTAATTCACGAGAGACCAATCCACAAAGTTATAAGCATTCTCCATATCAATTTTAAACAAGATGCCAGACTTCTTTGCTTTAAGTTTCATGTGGACAAGTTTGATGGAAATTAAGACTCCGTTAAAATTTGTTTATCCTCAACAAACGCTCCTTGAGATAAACCAATGATATCAGGCAAAGATTTTTTCAATCTCTCCTTAAGTACCTTAGCAAAGAGCTTATAAACACATCCAATAAGGCTGATTGGACGATAATGGGAATAAGATCAACCGGGCCCTCTCTCTTCGAAATAAGGGAAATAAAGGCGTTCTTCAACCGATTATTGATAATACTACTGCGGTGAAATTCCTTGAAGAGTTTATAAAAATCCGCACCAACAGTGTCCCAACAGGCTTTGATAAAGTTAAATTTAAAACCATCTGGACCCGTAGCCTTATCCCCACCAAGATCTACTAAAGAAACTTTGATTTCATCAACAGAAAACTCAGTTTCCAACCAAGAAGCGATCTCACTACTGATCCTCCTAAACTCAATGCCATCCAACGTAGGTCTAAGGGAACCAAAACTGGACAAAGAAGTGGAAAAAAGCTTAGTAAAGGGAGATCTAAGATCATTGGGATCCTGGTCAAGTAATAACTCAAAACTGGAGATAAGAAAATGCAAAACTGTTGGGATAGGGTGAGAAGCGACACCTAGGAAATAAACACAATGAAAAGAGCAAAAAAAAAGGATTCAGGAAAGAAAGTACTCGATCTGAAGAGGAATCAGATGACGTCGCAGAAATCAAACTCATAAACTGATGGAGAGGCTGAAAAAGACTAGTAGCCACCTACTGACGGTCTTGGAAACAAGAAAAATCCACAACTGATGATCCTCGAAATCTGTCGTGAGAAAATCATGATGAGCCCAAGGAAGAGGAGAGGATCCCGTGTATGTGATCGTGATAGCCGATAACTTCTCCGAGGTAGATGAATAGATACTGGTGGAATATTGCGCTCGATGGTAAGAATCCCAATGGGATGAAGCTGGATGAAAAGCCGCTCTGATGTCGAAGATAGAAGAAGCGACAGAAGTCGATGAGCGAAAGTCACCCTGATAATTGAGGTCTCCCACCGCAAAAACCAATCTGGAGAAAATACCACAGCGTCTATGCAAGAGAGAGTCAGCTAAAGAAATTAAAGAAGAAGGAGAGAAAACACCTGGATCTGCGGCCAGAAAAGCAGAGCCGAAGAGAGATTGGCCTGGAGAAGAAGCGGAGAGAGTGGTAGCTGGCAGCGGGAGCACAGGAGGGGACCTGAAGATAGATGACAAATGTTATCTAATTGATCTCCTAATACCATTTTTGTCAATTACACGCCGGCCATCCACCACAATCGATCTAATGTTGTTGACCACTTTCCTGACATTGGCACATCTGTGAAAGAACTTGGTGTTTTTGTCCCCTTCCTTCAACCAAAGGGCTCTTGATCTTTGTCTCCACTCCATTTCTTCATGACGGAGGCAGTCCCAAAGAGTGTCTTTGCTTGTATTTCTTTCTTCTAGCTCATCCATGTCCAGAGCTCTTTCCTCCTCTAACTTATTCCAGCCATCTAATTCCCTGATAATTGCCTCTTTTCTTTCCTTCACTTGACCACCAGCCTATTTGACCCACTCTTTGATTTTAGACGTCAAGAGGAGTTTCTAAGAGATTACAATACCGCCCCAACCATGAACATAAAATCCATCCCACCAAACCTTCATCAATCTAGTGAAATTTGGGTCTTCAATTAGGACATTGCAAAAGCGGAAGGGCTTAGGACCCCAACCAATTTCCTCAGTATCAATCAGCACAGGGCAATGATCAGAAATTACACTGAAGAGCTTGATCTGGCTAGCATTAGGGAAAAGAGAATTCCAATCCGAGGAAGTCAGAAATTTGTCCAGTCTACTCATAGCGCTCCTGGCACGACCATTACTCCAATTGAAACGTCCACCGATGAGCAGAAGATCAAATAGCTCATTCCTGGAGATGAAATCAGAAAAGTCTTCCATCCCTCGCATGAAGATCTTACCGCCTTTTTTCTGACTAATATCTAATAATATTGAAATCACCACCTAAGCATCAAATGGGAGAACTCCAAAGATGTATATCATCTAACTCAATCCACAAAGCCTCCCACTCACCATTCGAATTAGGACTGTAAACGTTTGTAATGCAAACCTCCTCTCCCCCACTAATTAGCTTGCCTTTAATTGAAATTGATCTCAAGTCCTATCTTCTTGAAGAGATATGCAAAAATGAAGGATTCAATAGAATAAGCAACCCACCTAATGAGCCTTCAGCAAATTTGCTGAAAAAATCTACATATGAAGGGCCCCAAACTTATTTGATAAAAGAAGCAGAGAGCCCTTCTCTCTTAGTCTCTTGAATAAGAAGAACATCAATCCAATTTTTCCTGATGAGCAGACTAATTGCCCTTCTTTTCTCCCGGAGTCCAAGGCCCCTAACATTCCAACTAATAATCTTCATTAGGAAACACTTCGATCACCCCATCTCTTCCTGTACTTACTTCTTCATCTGCTTTAGGATTTGATGACTAACCCTCGTCCAACCATTCAATCATCCTCTCTGATGCTAACTCCTTACCACCCCAGCTCAACCACCTTCTTCTTTGTTTTCTACAATGAATTTTGAGCACATTATTGCTGCCATCCTGCCATTTTGGAATTTTAGATGCCAAAAAGGAAGATCGATCTCGATCCTCCAATGCTTCAATATCCTTAACTGCCTGAAAGTAGTTACTCAAATTAATCCCAATCTTTTTCCCGATGTTGAGAATTTCATTGGTATCCTCTACAGCATATCCTTTCTTTTCCAGAAAATGAAGGAATTTTTTTCCTTCTCCTTATTTTTCTTTTTATTTTTCTTTTTTTTTCCTGGACAAACAAAAACGAAGGATCCCCTCCTTCTTCCACAAAACCATCAATAGGCTTTGACCCTTGATCGTCAATGATGGGAGTGAATTCCTCAGCCCTTACCTGCTTAGAAGCTCTTTCTGAAAATCGTCTGGTTCTGCATTTAGGCCGACATCTTTAGTGGGTAATGTTTCAGATTGGTCAAAGATTCGTTGAACTAGGTCGAGCTTAGTCCCAACTGGACTTGAGTTGACGCAAGAGATGGGCATTTGAGAGGATCTGCTAAGATCGCCCAAAGCCGAGTCCCATCTTAAGTTAGGGGTTTTTTTTTGTTTTTTTTACAAAATAAAATTCAGCAATTTCCAAGATATTTTAAAAAACCCGAAGAAATCAAATGACAATCGTCGGGGGGAAACGTGTGATTTTCAAACTTTTAAGATGACAGAATATTCAATAATTCAAAATTACTAAAGTGCCCTTTGAGTCTCCGAACTCAAAACTGGGCAAACCAGGACCCACCACGGGGCCCACACTCACCCCACTGCTACCAAGACCTTAAAACTGTAACGTCCACCCCATTTTCACCGAAATCAGAGTCTATTTTATTTTTTTTTGAAATGAATAGTGACAACAGGCCGGACGTCACGACGCGAGTTAAGTCCGAGCTTCTAAAGCCCGGCCCTTAACTGGCCAACCCTATGTGTGCGTGGAACTAAGTCCACGAAGAATGGTTCACACGTACAAGTAAGCTTGCGGAAATTTAACATTAACGGCAGCGTTATAATAGAGTCTATCCTACCAGTTTTAGATAGAAGGGAATATACATCGTTAAATTACTAAAATACCCCTATGTTCATAATTATGTCTCAAAATGATAACGTCCAGTGTATAGTCCAAACCATAGCAAGAAACAGTAATTATTACATGCCGACAAGCTATGCTACTTAAATTACAACTTTTCTAAAATAAAACTTAAATAAAACAAAGTAGCCGCTTTCCCAAGCTCCTACGCTTGGCTCCTGTCGTGTCCACTGTTTCAGCCGTCTCCTGCGTCATTAGCTAGGGTAGAAGTAGGGCGTGAGACAACGCGCCCCGTAGGACTCCGAGTAGGGCTAGCACATGGATTAGTGATACAAGCATACCAATAATAACATGATAAATCCCATAAAATGAATGACATGCCATGGGTGCCTATGTCATGTGTCCCACCCATCATCTATATCATCATAAAATGTCATATCCCCCTTGACGGCAAAGCCTCGTCAAGGTGTCCCCATGTTTGCTTCTCGGTCGCCCTGACGGAGCATGGACTCCGGTTATAGCATATCAAGCTATCCCCATGTTTGTTCTCGGTCGCCTCGACGGAGCATGGACTCCGGTTATAGCGCATCAGGCTATCCCCATGTTTGCTTCTCGGTCGCCCCGATGGAGAATGGACTCCGGTTCCTTTATTTTCCTGCCCATGCCATGCATGAGATGTAAGTGCATTATGCTATGTAGTATATATATGATTCATATCACTAATATAAAATCCATAGCATTGGAATATAATCCATAGCCTTAAAAATATCATCTATAGCATTAAAATATAATCCATAGCATTTAAAATATCATCCATAAAATAAACCATATAATTACTGAAATAAAATACGGAAACCATCACATACAAATAATCCACGGCTTACAAAAAGGTAGGAATCCTACCGAATACCGATAACGTCCGTTTCCGTTTTCGTCCGATAATTCCGATCGCGTACCGTTTGCGATGTGCCAATACTATATTATTCATCTTCCAAGTTAGTCCATATCTTATCCATGATTAAGTCCCTAACTGATCACAAACCTAGATTCATTAATGCTCCCTAGCCATGTTATAAGATTATCATAAATCGGCCCTTAACTTAGCCTCATTTCCATTGCATAATTCCAAATTTTAGCCCATTAAACATTCTAATTTGTGAGCCTAAAACGCAGCAACCCTAAGTTTCATTTAATCACTCATAATGTCATCTTAATGCACCCAAGTTCATGTCCAACCTACATGGGGTTCGGCCATGGTGGTTCTTCATTGTGGCCAATAATTACGGTTTTGCCACTATGCTTCCATGATTTAATATTTCCTCCATCTATGTACATTTTTGTCCATAATTCATCCATATACTTAGCCCCATTAATGATTTAATGCCCATGACACAATATCCCTAAAATGAGCCACTTAATTTAATTAAATTTCAAATCATCTAAACCTATACAAAATTCCAATTATTGCCCATAACATGACCTACAATGGGTCATGGGTTCGGCCATACACCATGGTGGAACCCATGATGTCTTTTTTCCTACTTTTCTTGGGTCCATTTCACCTCATTTGGTCCCACCACAATTGAATTTAAAACATACATTTAAATCATCCTTTCATAATCATCATAAGATATACTTTGGTCCATTTAATTTAGCCATCACTCCATTTTATTTTCCATGGTTCCAAGAACACTAAATTCCTCAAAGTCTCTCCATGGGGTTCGGCCATGTAACATGGCCGAACCCATGGTCCATAATTTTTATTTTAAAAACCTCATCTCTACTCATTTAAAACCTTGTTTAAAATACCTAACAAAAATCCACTTAATTACCATTAATCTCCTCTATTAATTTCCATGCTTTCATAACCATTTAATTCATCATTCCATCACCATGGGGTTCGGCCATACGCCATGGCCGAACCCATGGTTCATGATTCTCTTTCATTCACCATTTTTTTTGGAGGCCATTAAATCATTTATATATCCTACGATTTTCTTGTTTAAAACCCCCTTTAAATTTTTCCAACATTTAATCATTTACAAGCCTACAATCATAATCATTCTCCATAGCCTTTAGACCTTAAAACCCTAATTAAATCATCAACCATTTACCATAGGGTTCGGCCACACTACATGGCCGAACCCTATGGTCCATCAATCCATTCAAAAACCCATTACTTCCATGCTTAAATCCATTTAATTTCATAACCTCCTTAATCCTTTTACTTATTATTTTTCTTAATCTATCTCTCCCCTTTTTCATCCATTTCTCATCTTATCATTGAATGGATCTTAGATCTAAGGCCCATAACATTTGTGGCCACCATTCATTCTAAGAAATGGATTACATAAATATATCTTAACCTTTAAAAATATAAATTCTTGTCTAAGAATTTCTTACCACACCGACGACTCCTCCGGCCTTTCTTCCTCTTTTTGATCTCCTTAGCCCTTTATCTTCTTCTTCTTCTTGTTATTCGGTGAAGATGTGCTTGATCAAGATGGAGTCTCCATGGTTAGGGTTTGGCTAAGGTAGGTTTAGATTTTTGAGAGAGGGAGAGGGGATGAGGATGGAAAAAGATGCTCAAACCTTGGTGTTGAAGTGGTGGTCGGCCAAGCCTAGTTTTTTCCTTCTTTTCTTCTAAGTTTCTTCTTCTTTCTTGGTGTTTTACTTGGGAGAGAGAGGGAGGACGGTTTTGGGAGAGGGAATGAAGAGATGGAAATGAGATGAGACCCTAGACCCATTCCCATCTCATCTTGGTGGCTTGGGTTACACTCCTCCATCATTCCATTTGACCAACCAACATGGGTAAGTATGGCTTGCATGTCCTTGGTGGTGGTTGTTGGGATGAAACCACCACCATGCCAATGGTTTTGGGTCTTTAAGGTGGGTGGTTTGGTCTTCCCATCAAGTCCATTGACTACCCATCATGGAGAGGGGTATGGACTCTCATACCTTGAGTGGTGGTGGTTGAGATGAAACCACCACCCTAAGTCCATGGTTTCCTTTGTGTTTCCTTGGGTGGTTTCAATGGGATGAAACCACCCTTTGACTTGCCCTTTTTGACCTATTTATTTGACCTTAATTTGACCAACTCAATTAATTAAATTAGACCCTTACTTAGGTTAATTATTTCCTATTTAATTTAATTCTATTAAATTCTCTTCTAAGAAATCCACCCATGGTTGACCAAGTCAACCAGGGTGGACGGTCCCCACCAACACCTACCCTACCCGCCACCTCACTTGATGAGGTGGAGGTGGGCCCCATTCGGCCATATCCCCCATTAATCTTAACTTAGATGATTTAATATAATTTAATCAACTTAATTTACTTTAATCCACCTTAGTCCCCTTAACTTATCCATGGTTGACCAAGTCAACCATGATGGTCGGCCCCACTTTTCCTTGGTCCACACGCCACCTCACTTGGTGAGGTGGAGGTGGGCCCCACTTGATTATGCCATCATCTCATCATTCACTTAGGTGTTTAATTCCAATTCAACCCATTCCAATTAATTGGGTCACCATTGGGCCCATGGCCCAATTAAATTATTTCCTATCATTTACCTTAGAGTTTGACTCATTTTCACCCATTGGATCCCATATCGGGCCCACTTTGACCATTGTTGACCCTTTAAATGGATTCCATCCAATCCATGGTCCATTGGACCATACTTGGGCCTTTGCCCCAAAATTTGATCCATTTAATATCCATGACATCAAAATTCTGATTTTTTTATTAATAAAATAAATAAATGCCATATATATATATATATATTGATTTAAAAATTCAGGCTATTACAAAGACTCCGAAAAAATGGGTCGAGTCGTTACATATTGAATTATACGTTTTACTGCTTTTAGGTGGGATTTTTTAGGGTTTGCTTGGAACCGAGCACATGCTCCCACACTAAATGAAATATCGGGTCTGTTAGTGCCACGATTTGCTGAGTCCCTAAGTTTGTCAATTTCATGACTCGGGAAGAGGTAGTTGCTAGAAGGTTAAAGACTCTAGATGATCATGAACGAAGATCATGCTCCACCGGATTAAAGGTCATCATTATGACAATCACAAAACAGGTAATTAATCATAGATGACTTTAGGTGGTACCCACACCTTAAAGAGGACCATTCTTAGGCTTAGTTGAACAAATTGTAAAATCATTAAAAGCCTAGAGAGGAAGCTTAATAGTAAATTGGAGCCCAACTTGGAAATATGTACTTGGTTTCACTGTCAGATCGACCAGTCGTTTTCACCGACCCCTCGGTGGAGACAGGATAGACTCATCGTTGTCAAAGACTGGTTAGCCAGATTGATAAAGGTTCCGGATCATAGAACTGTCATTCTGGATGTGTATCTGATCGAGAGTCTCGTATGCACCGACACCTCAGTGAAAGGCTGAAACGACCCATCGTGGTCAACGACTCTTCGATAAAGACTTATGAGTTCTAAAACTTAGAACTCAAGTGGACTCTCGAGAAAACAGGCATATCGGTAGTTCAAGACTGAACAAGACTACCAAAACCGACCTCTGGGTAAAGGGTGACAGGTCGGTCTAGGTTAGACAAATTTTTCTCTTGAAACTCTGTCAACATGGTGTTGCCCTAGACCGAGCCTCTTGTATGGACCGACCTATCGGTGCCATGACTGTTGCGCCATCGGAGACACCGACATGTCGACCGGGAAAGAATTATACCGCTGGGAGTGCATTTAATACACAACAGTTGTGTTGTTGAACGGTAATATTTTTAGTCACCGACCCCTCGGTACGCTCGACCTGTCAGTACATGACCGTTGTTGAAACTGGTTGCCATGTCTATAAAAATCAATCTTTGTGCAACTAGTTGGTAGCCTTTGGCAAAACGGTTGGACCGTCATCATTATCAGTGACCTTAAAGAAGGGCCAACAAAAGGATCGCTCTCTCTCTCTTGTGTCTACACTTGGGGAATCTAATACAACCAATCATATGGATTGAGTTTGTGAGAAAGAGAGGAGAAATGATAATAAACTATGAAATATTTGGTACAACCAATTTCCTAGTCACCCTGAAATTAGGATTGCTTTACGACGGCTACAAGGCAGAGCGTTGGCACACATGGGGTGGATCTTGAAGAAGCACACATCAACGAAAAAGAGCTTCAAAGGCAAGTTCTTCTTGGTTTTAACTTTGATTTTAAAATCTTTGTCTCGAAAGTGGATTAAGGAGGATTGACTCCGAAACCACTATAAAAAATTCTAGAGAGACGTCTATGGCACGGTGGTGGGTGAATTCCCTTCCAAATGAATATGTGGAATCCCTATTCCACAAGTGATGGGTGAAATTCTCATCCGATTGAGTGAGGTGGAATTCCTACTCTAATTGTGAGTGTGCAAGTCCCCACTTAGTGGATTTGGGGATAGCTCAAGGTTGAGCGAGTCCTAACAGTGGATGTAGGTTGGCTAACCGAACCACTATAAATTTGGCCTTATGGTGTTTGATCATTGTGTGTTTGTGTTTTCGTATTTAAACATTATTCTCAACACACATCACTTTGCATTTGGTTATCTTTATTTATACATTGTGCACAAGCATTGATAATCAAGTAATATTTAAAGGGTTCTAAACTTACTGTGACCATTAAACTAAATAAAATTAGTTTATCACACTACAAAAATCTCTTGATTAAGATTGACATTCCGCTGCACTTAAAACAATCAAGAAATTTGTAAACACCATGGAAACTGTGACTGACCCATTCACACCCCCCCCCCCCCCCCCCCCCCCCCCCACCCCCACCAGCATACAAGTGAAGGGACTTTCAATTGGAATCAGAGCCCCATGCTCTTTTCAAGGGTCTAACCATCCAAATTGATCCGTGCTAGAACAATGGCTATGAGAAAAAACCATGATATTTGCAAACCTCCATTTGTGATGAAAAATGGAATGAAAAACTTTAAATTTTTTCATCAATGAATATGTTTTGGAATAGGTGAATAGAGAGTGGTCTAAGCCTATGGAATAGGTATTGGATAAACCTTCAACTTCCTTGACCACTCCGCCTAAAGACCAAAGAGCTTGGACTAGTGATTAAATGACTATGCGTCTTAATCAAACATGAGTAGCATTCATCACTGCTGTTTCATTATATATTTTTAAGATCCTTAAAAAGATATGAAATACCAAAAGAGGCTAAAAGAATCCACAGAAAAATTGCCTCTTCTAGCCCAATGGATGACATCACTTATCATGACAAATTTGTGTGCTAAATTCGTTAGAGAAGAAGAGGATGGAGTATAGGAATTTGATGAAGGTAGTGACCTCCAAGTATCCTTTGTGGCCATATACCAAAATGTTTGCCTCTTGTGTCAACATCATGGTACAAAATCTGGAGTTTTAATTCACAAAGTCAAATGAGAAGGCACCCAAAATTATAACCAGATTTGATAAAAGGCCATCAATGGATTGTGGACTTAGATTCCAAGTCTCACAATGTTATGTTCAAATGTGTGAAGAGTATGTTGGTGTCACATTTGAAACATGTTTTGGAATCACCCTTGTATCTTACCTTCAATCCATGTTCTTTTTTTATTGTTGGATTGATCTAGTACAAGATATTTGTATGTACATGTAGGTTTGCACTCTAGTATTGGATTATACTCTTCTCATTCCATTTCATATGCCATGTGATTTGTGCATCTTTTGGGAATGAATGTAGGTTGTGCATTACCTCATGTATAGGGTGTGTATGGTACACATACACAATATCGTTTCATTCCAAGGTATACCTTGTGGAATGAAACATGCTCTATGTCTTTAAAAGGATTTTTGGTTTGGTATAAATTACCAAAAGTATTAACCAAAATGATCAAATGTGCTTACCTATAATCCATTTATATACCAGCTCTTTTCCAGGAATGAACTTCATTGGAGTATGCTTGAAAGAATGGTAAAAGTATTTATCATGTTTTGGGTAAAACCTTGTTTTGCAAATTTTAAATTTATAACTCGCAAGCATACGTACCATTAGATAGTATAGCGATTGAGTGTGAGGTCGAACGCAACAGAACTTAGGAAAATATATTCGTGAAAAATATACCATTGAATTATTTATTTTAAGAAATTTTTAAAACATGGAAATAAATCTTAAACATGTGATTAATTCTCTAATTTAGGAAATCTAATTTTAATTTAGAAACATTCTAAAAATAAAAAAGAACTCCAAAAATAGGATCAACATTTAAAATTAGAAATTAATCATTCAAGAGATCTAATTTTTATAGAAAACACAAAATTCATCTAGTTTCAATTAAGATGTTGGAATTAATCTAAAAATTATAAATAATCTTAATCTAACTTAGAACACAAAATTAAGAAGCAATTAATTAATTTACCAACCTAGTTCCACAATTTTAAAGAATTTGAATTTATAAACAAAAGAAAACAAAATTAACATCTAAATTACCTATATACATATTTACAGTGGAACTGGATCAAAGAATCAAGGAGGCATTATCATCCAAATTTTAATAATAAAATAACAGCCTAGAACATGAGCTCACGTAAAATTTCAATCTTATTCAAGTCTTTCATCAAATTAGTTCCCTAATTAATCTGAACCTTAGATCTAGGTTAATCATGCAATTCTCCGATCTAACTATTTCATTCATTCCAAAGAACCTTAGACCTAAAATAGTAATGTTAATAAAAAATTAACTATTTCATATGTCCAAATTAATTACCAAGGGAAGAGTCAAGAACTAAAATGATTCAAACCATCATAATAAAAATCAAAATTTGGAAAACCATAATTCTAATAATCTCACCTTCTTTTATTAATTAAAACATGGAATTAAAAATTACAAATCAATGAAATTTTGAAATTAAAGACAAAGAAAAATACAATGGAAATCAAAATCCACCAACCTTAGAACCCAATGTGGATTGAAAATCCCACAGTCTCTCTCCTTCTCTTCTTCCCCTCCTCTCCTTTGCACAACCATTTCTTCAAGGCCCAAGTTCAATTTTCTCAAAGGGAGAGGGAGTATTTATAGATGAAAGGAGGTGGAATAGATGGCTTGGATTTAAAGATTTAAATAACGCGAGGGACACTTGGAGGGATGATATGGTTTGTGTTAAACATGGAATGGCTTAAAAGAGGCAAGAAGGTGGAAAAAATAGTAAATTTCGTGTAAGGAAAGTGGGTGTAAAATCCCATTTTTTACACATTTACCACTTTGAAGCTCAGTTTTGACCTAGTTAACGTCTGAATCATAAAATTATGTAAAATGCAAAGTTGTAACCCTTGAAGTATTCTTTCCAACGCAATAAGTATCAATGCAATCAGACGTTGGAGTCGAATGTTATGGACAAAATACTGAAGTTGTGTCAAACCTTCCTTCTTTTTCTTCACTTCTTATTTTGTTTTTTTTTTTTTTCGTTAATCACCTTGCCAAATTAGAAAATCCTCTTGTAATGACTTGTATATTTCGAATTTCCTCATATGTATCTTGTGATGATGAAAATAGACTTCACACATGTGGATTTCTTCATGGACTTTTCTTAATGGACTTCTTAATTGGGCTTTTCAAAGTATGGAAAATCTAATAAATAATTTTACCACTTACAATCAATTCTAAAAATGACTAAATTATTCCAAATTCTTATAAATGGATTTGAATTAATTAGTTTACAATAAAACCCCTAAAAATGTGGTAAAATAAATATTAAAAATTCCAACTTTTTAAAAATATCAACTTATACCTAAAAATTGCAAATTCACCATTTGAATTCTCATATCTTGTATTTCCTTATAAATCCTGCAAAACTTCCAAAATCACATTAAATATATCCTAAAACACACAAAACAATAGCTAACTAGTCCAAATATAAGGGTAAAATAGTCATTTTCTTGAGCTCATCAAATACCCGAACACTTAGATTTTGCTAGTCCTCCAGCAAAACAAAATCTAAAAACTCTAAAAACAAAAAAAAAAAATTCTGAAGTACACCATTTTCGCTGGCACTCTCGATTGAATTTTGCGTATGGAACAAGCCTTTAAACCCCTAGCTCACCACTAGTGGATGAGTTATAGTCTCGTGAGAACTTCCAGTGATGATACCCACGAACATCAAATTTCAGCAAAAATATCTAAACAAAAAATTAAACATCATACAACTCCAAAATTATTTTACAAAATTTATACTCGGAATATAGTGTGTGATAGCCACTATTAAAATAGCCTTCTTTTTCAAAATATACACAAGTTTGGCAACGACTAGTTGAAAATGCGCTTCGACTCCAAATTTCACCAGATACATCTCACCGAAAGACTTTCGCTCAGAGATTGGGTTAAATTTCTCTTAAAAGTATATGTGAGCGAAATAATTTTTCAAATACAAATATCTCTCATATTTATCATCAATGAACGACTAATAACAAAGAAAACACAGATCTCATGAATGGATGCCATTTTCCTGAGAACGTTTGAAATAATACACCACTATTTTTCCTTTTTTATTCTCCATTTTAAATACCATATTTAGACTCTAGATCAATAGGACTTCTTAATAGAATGAAACGTGGATTAGGACTAGGTCATATCAAAGAAGGATAAAAAGACTCAAAAATTAATATTTTGAACAGAAAAAGTTAGAGGTCTTCAAAATTTTAAAATGGGAAACTCTTCCCCTATTTTTCTTTTCTTTGTTCGCTTTCACAACATTTTTTCTGTCTCTTTTTTTTCCAATTTTTTTTTCATATCCATATTTTTTGTTGTCTGGATGTTCCTTTTTTTTTCCTTTTAATATCATTTATCATTTTTTTCTTCAAGTGCCATATTTTTTTTTTTTAGAATACCATCCCAATAAAACCATCTCTAACATTTCCCGGGCCTTGAGATAGGTCACATATATTTCAATGCAGGCTCAAACTCCACAACTGGAGTTGGGTATGGTGAACATGGATAACAACAAAATCAGGCTAAAATTTCATTATATGCTCAAAAATAGGAACTAACAGGATAATACGACGAATATAGGTAAGCTTCAAGGCTCAAACGATCCAAAACAATGGCCTATGTCACTTCCTAAGCTTCATATGGCTATTTATATTGTTTCAAATAAATTTAGAAAAAATTCTAGCGTAATAATCCAATTTTGATGTCATTCTTAGTATATGAACAAAATCAAATGAATAATGAGATCTTCAACAAAAACAATGCGCAATTCAAAGAAAAATTAGAATTTACTTGTAACCCTCAACAAAAATCGAATGGCTCAAAAACTCACTGGGTATAAGTCTCCACTGGTATTCTTCTGATGATTACTTAACTCGTAATATTTTTCTTTTTCTAGATAATGTTAATATGGCTGTGTAAATTTTTTTCCAAGTATAAATTCCAAAAAAATCAATTGGAAAAGCATGATATTAAAATTTTCATCCACATATTAATGCTAAAATAAATTTTTTTTCAAATTTTTCAATTTTTTTTCAAAAAATAGACTCAAGACTGAATTTTTTATTCAATTTTTTATTAAAAAAATGGACTAAAAACACACAAAACTGACAAGTATAACCCCTAATACCCTAAACTTAAATTGAATATTGTCCTTAATGTTCTCTAATCTACAGTGATCAGTTGTAAATTAGAGGAAAATATCAGAATAGAACAACTTGAGTTCAGAAAATACCTGAGATGACTCCCTTTATTCAAACCTACAAAAACAAAGGAACACACAAAAACACACCATACAACAAACAGGACTCTAGGCTGACTCTCACACAAGACTCACAGTCTCAAACGAATTTAAAATCCTAGACTAGACTGACAGACTAACAACATAGATAGAATCACAAACAGACTCAACAAAATCAAAATCGACAGACACAAGACTATGCAGACTCACAATCAGAACAACTATTACATTTATTTATTTACTTATTTTTCTAACAATGTAATACTCTAAACAAATATGCAAATAATAATCAAACAACTAGACTAACGCATGAGACTAACACGCTAATATGCATGAGCAAATTAAAAATGCAATCTTTTTTAATGCAAAATAAAATGTAAACACCCAAGAAAATCTATATGAATGCATGAAAAATTAAAAAATTAAAGAAAAAGAGATTTAGGTGTAAGGTCTTGGAATTTGGGAATTAATATAAATGTGAATATTATTTATTTTAATGATGGAAATTAGAAAATTGGTGGAGTAAATGGTAAATGGGCCAAAATTGGATAAAGGCCCAAGTGTGGCCCAATAGACTATGGTTTGGATTTAAATTTATTTAAATGGGTCAAGAATGGTCAAATGGGGTCAAATACGCATTTGGGACCCAATGGGTCAAGATGGTTATGCTCTAAGGTAAATGGGCTAGTTGGAAATGTAATTGGGCCAAGGGCCCAATGGTGATCCATTTAGAGTGGGCTTAATGAAATTTAATCACCCTAAGTAATTTGGAATTAAACAATGGTGGTGTGGCCAAGTGGGACCCACCTCCACCTCATCAAGTGAGGTGGCGTGTGGGCCAATGATTGGTGGGGCCGGCCACCATGGTTGACTTGGTCAACCATGGGTGGAATAATGGGAATTAGGTTAAATAAAAATGAATTAACCTAAGTTAATTACCAAATTAATTAAATAATTAAATTAATAAGTTGGTGGCTAAATGGGGTTAGATTGGTCACAGGGAGACCAAGCTACCCCACCTCAAAATGTTAAACACGTTGGGCATGGTGGTGGTTTAGATAACCACCACCATAAAGCAAATAAGAGATATTTAAAAATATCTAAAAAAATATCTTAGGGTTGGTGGAGTAATAAATGGTAAAACAAGTTCAGTTAAGTCCATTTTTTCTTTACCATTTCTTATTCTCTTTTCATTCTATTCTCTCCATTTTCATTCTCCCATCGTCGTCCTCTACATGTCCAAGTGAAGGAGAAGAAAAGAGAGGAGCTCAAGGAGAGAACAAAGAAGTAAAAACTTGGTGCAAAAATTTATCTAAGGTTAAGGTCATCATCTTCCTCTCATCATCTTTCCTCTTTTCCTCTCTCAATTCAAACCTAACATGGCCGATTCTAGGGTTGGGAGTTGCCACCCTTGATCAAAGATCTTGACCTATCAAAGATCAAGAGAAGGAGAGAGGAGGCTAAGGAGACCGACGGAAGCGGCGGAAATCGGAGGAGACATCGGATAGTGAGTATTTCTTAAATAAAAGAATTTTGGATTTTAGGGTTTAAGAAATGGAATTTATTTTTGGTGAAATTAATGGTGGATAGGTGATTTTATACTATGGAATTAGATACATTAAATGGAAGGGTGGAAGATGGAGAAAACCCTAAATGGGTGAATTAGGGTTAGGGTAAGAAATTGGAGAAATATATTGTGTGCATTGTGTAATTGATTAAATTGAGCATGGAATTGGGTACTTGGAAATAAGAATCATGGGCCATAGGGTTCGGCCATGTAATATGGCCGAACCCCATGGTGGGTGATTTGGTGGTTGGTTTAAATTGCTTAGGGTTTTAAGAATGGAAAGCAATGTGGGGTCTTGATTAATGAATTAGGGTTTTAATGAATGCATGGGAGTAATGTTTTAAAATGATTGTATGATGAAAAATGCAATGGAAGGTGATGAAATGGTGATTAAATGAAGGGTTTAAAGGGTAATGTGTTGATAAATTTTGGGTTTCAAGTGAACAAAAGTGATGATCCAAACGGGGCTAAGAATATGGTTTAGTTGCATGATTTAAACCCCTCAAGGAGGGATTATTGGTGGATCTAAAATGTAACAATGGACCCAAGAAAAAATGAAGAAAGGAACATCATGGGTTCGGCCATGGTGTATGGCTGAACCCATGCCCCAAATTGGAAATCAATTTGGGTTTAAGGTCAATGGGTATATATGTGATTAAGTATGGGATTTGAATGGATTTAAATGAGTAATGGTTAGATTAATTACATGACAATGATGGACCTAAGTTAAGGACCTAGGTTGTGGATCAATTTTGGGCTTAAATAGGCATGAATGAATGAGTAATTGGTTATGTAAAGGGGTAGTGGCACAAATGGTAATTATTGGCTAAAATGAAGAAACCCACTAAGTTATGATTTATGGGCTCGGAAATGATTAAAACTTGGATTGATTTGGTAATTTAATAAGGTACCGGATAGCTCGAGCGGTACGCGAGTCGGTAGCCGGATTGTCGGACGAAAACGAAATAAAGACGCGAGTCGTATTCCTTAGGATTCCTACCTATTTGTAAGCCATGGATGTGTGATGGTATTTTTGTCATATTTTATTGATTTTAGTATTTATCTTATGATGGGTTTTTACAATTATGGATGCTATGTTTAAGATGGATTTTATTTAATGGCTATGAACTATGATTAAGATTATGCATTATAAATTAAGGCTATGTATGATATCTTAAGGTTATGAGTTATAAATATTACATAGCATAATGCATTACATCTTATGCATGGCATGGGCCGAAAAAAATAAACAAACCGGAGTCCATGCTCCATCGGGGTGACTGAGAACAGGTATGGGGACACCTTGACGAGGCTTTGCCGTCAAGGGGGATATTTTGCGGTTGGACATTTCTTGACGAGGTTCTTCCGTCAAGAGGGATATGACAGTATATGGCAGGAATGATGGGTGGGATTCATAACATAAACACCCAGAGCATGGCATACATCGTATATTTTCACTATAAGTGGTTTATCACTTTTCATTGGGTTATTATCAGTATGTTGTTATTACTAATCCATGTGCTAGCCCTACTCGGAGTCCTACTGGGCGCGTTGTTCTAACGCCCTACTTCTACCCCAGCTGACAATGCAGGAGATGGCGGACCGGAAGGGCGAGACGGAAGCCAAGCTTAGGAGCTTGGGAAGGAGGACTAGTTATTTTGTTTAAGTTGAATTATTTCATTTTGGAAATGTGTAATTGTATAGTTTAGCTTGTTGGAAATGTAATAACTTAGATGGCTTGCTATGTTGTATATTTTATTCTGGACGGTGCAGTCCAGTGGCATTTTAGTAATTAAATGGATCTTACTTCCCTGCTATCTGAAAAATTGGTAGGATAGTTCTATGATCATCCACATTTATTTTTATGTTCCGTGAGCTTACTTGCTACGCGTGAACCGTACTTGTGGACTTATGTTCCATGCACGCGTAGGGTTGGCCAGTTAAGGGCCGGGTTTTAGAAGCTCGGAACTTAACTCGCGGCGTGACGTCGGTGCCCTTTGTCACTTTATCACTTAAAAAAAAAATGTACTCTGATTTTACGGTGAAAAGGGGCGGGTGTTACATTAGGCACTTACCTTGGCCTAAAGTGTTTTTCGGCAAGAAATTTTTAGAGCGTACGATTAAAATCCCTGCAAAATAAAACAACACAAACTTTGGTGAAGATTCTGAATCTCATAAAAAATGCATGAAACTTAATCTAAATGCAGATTTCCTAATGTTATAACTAGTGAAGGAAATTAAATGATTGAAACATAACTATGAACTCTAAATTAAATTAAGACTATAAACATTTTTAAATTAATATCCACCAAATTAATCAAGATTAGATTTTCAAGTGTAAGAATAATCCATTAAAGTCAAAAATCCTTCCATGATTTTTTTTTTTAAATTAAACACCATAATTGGAACTTTCCAAATTAGATGAGGGTCTTAAATTAAAAAAATTCTAAGTTTAGAGACTGTACAATTTTAGGCACATTCTAAACATAGCAATTTCTAAAATGAGAAATTTTGGGACTTTCCATAGACAGAAATTTCAAAATTAAAACTTCTAAAATTTAGATTTATTTTCTAAAAATAGAATGTGACTAAATTAGTTGAAATTCTAAGATTAGAAAATGTTAAAAAGATAAACTAGCTATTTTTGGAAGTTTCTATAAATAGAAGTCTCCAAAAATAAAAAGTTTGTAAATTTAGCATTGATTCCAAATTTAGATAATCTCTCGATTTTTATTATTTTTAGAAACTTCTAAATAAGGTAACCATCGAAAATTAGAGTTTCTATGAAAAATAGAAACTTCTAATTTTAAAGACTTGCCAAAAATAGATATTTCTAAAATTAACATTATTTCCAACAATAAATAATAATTTAATGGCGATTTTTTAAGTTCCCTGGCAATGGCGCCAAAAACTTGTTGTGCAAATTTTAAATTTATAACTCACAAGCGCATGAACTATTAGATAATATAGCGAATAAGTGAGAGGTCGAACCTATCGGAACTTAAGAAAATATATCCGTGAAAATATACCATTGAATTATATATTTTCAAAAATTTATTAAACATGGAAATAAATCTCAAAGATGGGATTAATTCTCTAATTTAGGAATTCTAATTTTAATTTAGAAACATTCTAAAAATAGAAAAGATTTCCAAAAATAAGAACAATATTTAAAATTAAAAATTTACCATTCAAGAGATCTAATTTTTATAAAAAACACAAAATTCATTTAGTTTCAATTAAGATGGTGGAATTAATTTAAAAATTATAAATAATCTTAATCTAACTTAGAAGACAAAATTAATAAGCAATTAATTAATTTACCAACCTAGTTCCACATTTTTCAATAATTTGAATTTATAAACAAAAGAAAACAAAAATAACATCTAAATTACCTGTATACATATTTACAATAGAACTGGATCAAAAAATCAATGAGGCATTATCGTCCAAATTTTAATAATAAAATAGTGGCCTAGAACTTGGAGCTCACGTAAAATTTCAATCTTATTCAAGTCTTTCATCAAATTAGTTCCCTAATTAATCTGAACCTTAGATCTATATCAATCATGCAATTCTCCAATCTAACTATTTCATTCGTTCCAAAGATCTAAGACCTATAATAGTAATGTTAATCAAAGATCTAACTATTTCATATGTCCAAATTAATTACCAAGGGAGGAGTCAAGAACTAAAATGATTCAAACCACCATAATAAAAATCAAAATTTGGAAAACCATAATTCTAATAATCTCACCTTCTTTTATTAATTAAAACATGGAATTAAAAATTACAAATCAATGAAATTTTGGAATTAAAGACAAAAGAAAAATACAATGGAAATCAAAATCCATCAACCTTAGAACCCAATGTGGATTGAAAATCCCACAGTCTCTCTCCCTCTCTTCTTTCCCTCCTCTCCTTTGCAAAGCCTTTTCTTCAAGGCCCAAGTTCAATTTTCTCAATAGGAGAGGGTGTATTCATAGTTTAAAGGAGGTGGAATGAATGGTTTAGATTTAAAGATTTAAATAAAGCAAGAGACACTTGGAGGGCTGATATGGCTTGTGCTATACACGGAATGGCTTAGAGGAGGCAAGGAGGTAGTAAAAATAGTAAAATTTGTGTGAGGAGAGTGGGTGCAAAATCCCATTTTTTACACATTTACCACCATGAAGCTCAGTTTTGACCTATTTAAATTCTGAATCACAAAATTTCATAAACTAGAAAGTTGTATACCTTGAAGTATTCTTTCCAACTCAACAAGAATCGACGCAATTGGACATTGAAGTGGAATGTTATGGCCAAAATACTGAAGTTTTGTCAAACCTTCCTTCTTTTTCTCCACTTCTTATTTTGTTTTTTTTTTTTTTCCTTAATCCACTTGCCAAATTCGAAAATCCTTTTATAATGACTTATCAATTTTGAATTTTCTCATATCTATCTTGTGATTATGAAAATAGACCTCACACATGCAGATTTCTTCATGGACTTTTCTTAATGGGCTTAATAATTGGGCCTTCAAAGTATGGAAAATCTAATAAATAATTTTACCACTAACAATCAATTCTAAAAATTACTAAATTAATCTAAAGTGTCATAAATGGATTTGAATTAATTAGTTTACAATAAAACCCCTAAAAATATGGTAAAATAAATATTAAAAATTCCAACTTTCTAAAAATATCAGCTTATGACTAAAAATTGCAAAATTCACCATTTGAATTCTCATATCCTGTATTTCCATGTAAATCCTGTAAAACTTCCAAAATCACATTAAACATATCCTAAAACACACAAAACAAGGGCTAACTAGTCAAAATACAAGGGTAAAATGGTCATTTTCCTGAGCTTATCAATAACAGCCATGAGAGTTTTGTGGGTAGCATCATACTTCATTTCCATATGCATGATTAATGTATTCAAAATGGGAAATGAATGTATGGTTTGTGTGCTTATTGTTTTATTCCAATATTCGTTATTTTATACATTATGTGGAATGAGTTATGTTCATAAACACCTTGTCTTCCCCAGCTAAGGTCTGGAGATGCCGCTTCTCGTGACATCACACACTTGGGCAATATGTTTGAATTAATAAATTAAATGTGCCCAAGGTACTTGGATTGGTTTGGATCCAGGAAAAGAGATCCGTAATCCATATTTTTGTGCCTACCTTCAAAAGGATGTATTGAATCTTCTAATGGCTCAGAACCTGTGTGAATGTATGTATTTACACTAGCATTGAAAAGTGTATAAGAAAAGCTTGATGAACTATGAACATCAAAAGCACACATGCACACACACACACCCAGTGATCCTTCAAATTAAAAATCACAAGTCGAAAGATAGACCATATTAGTTCTGTTGGAAATCAGAACATTGCCTGAAAGGGGGAACAATCGAAAGGAGGGATAGGTCGATACTTATCAATATGTCGACACAAACAGGTCGTTGGGCACGACCCGTCGGTAAGTTAGAAAGATTAAGTTAAAAGGTCTTTTTCTGTGAAAACGACAGATTAATTAAAAATCGTCGTTCCTCCTCCCTCTGAGCTCTGGAGATTTCCTCCTCTCCTCCAGTGCCCCAGACTAGAGGGTTTCTGGTTCCTCCGACTCCAGTAGCTTGAAAATCACAGATTTTGTGATTCCCATTGGTTGGGTAAGCTCAGTGCATTCTTCTCCCCTCCAGTTGTGGAAAATGACAAGGAACATATTCCATGTCATCATTGTGTTCTCCTATTTTGGGAATGATCATGCCACCTTGTCTAAGAAACCCAAATCTCAGTGGTATTAAGGAGAATCCTCATCTCTCTTGAGCACTATAGATCGTCGAGTCAAGACACTCTCGAGGAGATCTCACAAAAATAACTCACCACCACCCATGCCTCGAAGGAAAATTTGTATTACCATTAGAGAACCTACCTCTCCTTCTCAGGTGCCAGTCAAAAAAAGTGGGAGAAAAAGAAAACGAGTTCAAGGGGTCTCGAGTGGTGAAGAAAAAGAAAGGCATGCGGAAAGTATAAGGATTAAAGTAAAAGAGGAAAAAAGAAAAGAACATACCAAGTATGACAGAGTTCTTATAAGACAACTCTATTTCCTCTTTAAAAATCATCGGAAGTTGGAAAGAAAGATTGGGCCTTTGCAACTTTCATGAATGAATAAATCCAAAGCCTCACCATTTTTAGGGAAAAACTCAAAGAGAGACCCCAATAAAAATCCTTTTTCCCTCTAGCATCACCTCCTCCAGATGGCTCTTCTTAGGATAGTTTTTCATGCTTTAAGCTTTGTATTTTTTTTGAAAAACTATATGTCTGATGTTTTGTCTAAACATCCATGATGCCCCCTCCAAAAACCATATGTACTGCACATTTTGTTTATCAATGAATTGATATTGTTTGATTTAATGTGTGTGTTGATTTGATGGAATGCCTTCTATCTCATATCTATTATTAACATGGATTTTGTTAAATAGACTAACATGCAGGTTTGGATGAGTTGGTTTTGTATTGGCATGTTAGAGAGATAGCGATCAGGCTAAGGTTGCACACATCCTTGGAGGTTAGGGGAGCACAAAATATGTGCTGATTAGCACCTGCCACTGGTGATGACAGTATAAGAATGACGACTAATGCAAGCCCGAAAGGAAACTTGGAGAAAAATAAACTTAGAGGCAACTAAATTTATGGTAGAGGTAATTTGGAGAAACTAGAAAATATAGCTTACTCCATTGGGGAGATAGTCAAAGAAGCTACAAAAGATAGCTTGGAGAATGGGGGAGAAGACTCTAGGGAAGCTAGGTAAATTAGTTTGACTCATGGAAGAGATCAGCTAAGCTGAAACTTAGCATGTGCAGGGGCGAATAAACTTTGAAGCACAAGAAGTGTGCATTGAACCGT
The DNA here is from genome assembly GCA_013350335.1 of Chimonanthus salicifolius. Taxonomy (NCBI): domain Eukaryota; kingdom Viridiplantae; phylum Streptophyta; class Magnoliopsida; order Laurales; family Calycanthaceae; genus Chimonanthus; species Chimonanthus salicifolius. Next base: position 65,359,374 of record CM023533.1, read on the forward strand.
GGGGGAGAACCATGAGTTGAAACAGAACTTATTTAAACACTAAATGCCAGAAACATGGAATAGTTCTTGAAAATTGATGTCTGCCTACTAATCTTTGTCAATTGTATGATAAAATGTGGGAGAAATTAGTAGAAGCTATAAGACATCAAAACCAATTATGGGAAGTAATTGGTGAATCCTAAGTGCTTGGGCCTCTAGAAAGAGAGAGCCATAAAGAAAATGAATATGAAGAAGCCAATGGACATAGGAGAATGTCTATGCTTGGAGTTTGGGACTTCAAACTCAAAGAAGATTAGGGGAGAAAATCTTCTCAATACTGATAGTTTGGATAAGCTATGGGTAGTGTTGGTTACTAGGAAACAATGGTGAATGGGGGAGCATGAATTGAATATTTTCTCTATGAGCCACCATCTGATCTGGGTCACTTTTAAATTCAAATCAATCATCTCTTTTGTCAAGATCAATCATCTCTTTTGTCTTTCCAGTAGCCCTTGAAGATGAAGCATCATGGTTTTCTCTAGTTGCCCTTTGGAAACCACTTCCATAGTCTCACGAATCACCGATACACCTCAATGGTCTCAGGATTGATTGGATAAGGAGGTTGCACATGATGAGGTGGAGGAGGAAGAGGAGATGGAGGTGGAGTAAGAATTCCATGCTCTCTAGAATCAGTGTTTTCCACCACATCTTCCTTAAGTTCCTGAGTCACTACAAGGTTTTTCGTACTAGTACCAATAACTGCCCTGCTCCTAGGGTTGCTTCTTCCAACCATATCTATAAACCAAATTAACCAGTCTCACAAATATGCATAAATTCAAATAGCAAAGCAAGTACAAGGCTACTAATTAGATTAACCGCTATAGGAGAGTTACTACCCACTCATCTTAAGGAAAGGGTTCAACTATTTTAATCTTGGCCCTACACAAGCCTAAGAGTTGAACCAAAGCTCTGATAATCATATTATAAGGTCCCGCCCATTTAATAGCAGCAAACAGAGCCTTACACGAATCGAACGTGATCCAATAATGAGAATATCGAAATCCAATGTTTTCAAATCTAGGGGTGTGAATCGTGAATCGAAAATCGAAGAATCGTAAGATTCATAATGTTTTTTTACCCTTTTTAAAATTATTAATTATAATATAATTACAAGAAAATGTCATAGAATAATAAGATAATTTTTCAATTGCTCATAATATATAAAAAAAAATTGAATTATTTATTTTTTAAAATAGACACAAAAGATTTTTTAGTGCAGGGACTATATATAGTAATACAAAATAATTATTTAAATACTTATATCCATTAAAGTTATGTAAATAAAATAGACTAAATTTCTTTGGTTTCATTAAAATTAATTTTATGTAACAATATTTAGTGAATCGTATCGTGAATTTAGGATGATGGACAGGTCACTTTAAGAAGAGACAAGATTTGTTGATTTCTTGAATCGTATCATGAATTTAGGATGATGGTCCAGACTCTTATTGCGTATTGATAACTTTAAGAAATCAACAAATAAATCTAAATAACATTCATCAAATAAAAAGTTTCTAAACAACAAAAATCATTTTTTAGAGATTTCTAAATTTTTGAATAGATACAAAAGATTGAACAATTAAAAAAAGAAGATTTTTTTAATAAGAATAGAAAAAGATGGCAAAAACATAAAAATAAAAAGAAAAAGAAAAATATTTAATTAAAAAGAGAAATAATAAAGAAAGATATGAGAACAACACTAACAAAAAGAAGTAAAAAAAAACAAATAAAAAAAAATTTCATGTAAGTCACGTGAACTACGTGAAATTCCAAGGAACTTAAAAACCCTAAGACTAGCGAGAGTGGATGCAAAATAACCTGCAGCCTACTGCCGCATGTGAAATAAGAAGAAAAACAGAAGAAAGGGACCAAAAAACTAAGACTGGGAGCTGCGACAATGAAAAAAAACAAAAGAATGCATGAAAGCGACGATGAATATATCTCTTCTTCGTTTCTTCCTTCTCTTTTTCACCTTTTCTTCTTCAATTTTTTCCTTTCTTTCATTTATTTCTCTCTTTAGATGAATCCCACGAGTTTCTGATTCATGGGGGTGATTCGTACGATTTGCGAGTCACCCCTAGAATCATACAATTTTCTTCCTCTTTCCGATTTCTATTGCGATTTGACTTGTGCGATTTTGACAACACTATCAAAATCCATGGTTCATTTTTTTCAACAATATCACTTAATAATTTCAATAAAATCCAAGTGCAAAATATCTCAATAAAATTGACATGTCAATTATATGATTCCCATGTAGGATTAGTCCTCATCTATTATAGAATCAAGACAACTAAACCATCAATAAACTATATAACAATGTAATACCCTAACCCGGATTAGAGACTAATCATGTGATTAGTGGTTGTTAACTATGATTAGTGAGCTGTTAATCTGAGAGATTAACAAGTGGGCTTTGTTTAGAGTCAAAGTTTGACTCAATCCATATTCGGAAGCCTGTGGATCCGACTCGTTTAAGTGCAGTGGCAAAGTTGTAATTTTCTGAACTTTCTTCAGTAGAGACCCTAAAAGCCATTTGTACTTGGAAAATCATTTATTTGAGATATTTAAATTTCCAAATTTCTCTCATTTACTCAGTTTTAAATTCTGAGTTTAGAGACTGTTAGTGTCCCGGCTTGCTTAGTCACCTATTTGTCAATTCCATGATTTAGGTGAAGCATTGCTTCGGAAGGTTGAAGCTATGAACAAGACTCAATGAGTGATGAACATTGAATCCAGAGCTCAAAAAAGGAAGATCAAGTGCAAGATTCAACAAAAACTATGTGTATGGCAATCACAAAGGTAAAATGGCCATAGACGACATTAGGAGGAACCAAAACACCTTAGGATACACATGCCTAGGCATAGAAATCACATCTAGATAATCATAAGAAGCCTAGTGTGTATTTGACACCAAATTAGAACCAATGGAACCGAACTTGGAAATATAAAAACCATTGAGTTTATTGTTATGGTGACACATTGTGTCGAGCGATCAATTGCTAGTAACGCAAACGATCAATCGTGGTTCAGCTATGCATCGTCCCAAAAATCCAAGGTTTTGGTTGGAATGTTCTGTCAAACATAAGTTGTTTGAGGACACAACCAATCGTACAATACGATCAATCTTTGAGACAGTGGCTGAGCCATTGGTCATGCGGTTAATCGCCTGAAGTCTGGGTTGAACACACACTGTAAAATACAGTCAAGATGAGGATGATACATTCATCTAGCGGCGACCCATCTTGAGGAACCATCACGATCAATTGGGCGCACGACACATCACCAGAGACAGGGTTCAAGACATTGAGCGCTCGACCCATCGCCCTAGGTTTGGTTGAGGCTTGTCTTGACAAAATCCTGTCAAAACAGGATAGCCTTAGGATGATACGATCGCTAACCCACGATCATCACCAGTGGATGTTCACGATCAATCGTGTGGCTCGATTAATCTTCCGTGTCCACTTTCTATCCGTTGGAAATACATTTAATGAGCAACAATCACATTATAACAGCTATATTTAAACACACGATCAATCGCCGTTGTAACTTCGAGATTTTCTTGTTTGCCTATAAATACTCCAAACCTTGTTGGATTTTGGTTGGACACTCTTGTGAGGAAAAACCATGGCATTTCTAGAGATTCTACTCCTCTCTAAACACTTCACTAGGTGAATCATTTTAGAATCCAATCTTTTCTATTGACATTAAGAAAGAAAGAGAAAAAAAAAAAGTTCTAGGATCAATTGGCAAATCTTAAATCCTAGAGACCTTTTCCCATAGATTGTGATTGCTTTACACATGGCGCATCTTTGTCTTCGAACGATATGACATTGGGAAGATATTTTCAAGAAGCACAACATCTATAAGTGAGCTTTCAAAAGGCAAGTGCTTATTAGTGTATTGATTATATTTTCAAATCAAACTTGTACAGTGGAGTAGATCAAGGTGATTGAACCACTTTAAAAAATAGAGGAATAAGGACATGACCGGGGTTTGGTCGAACCTTTCAAAATAAGATATGAGTTGGGTGAAATTCCCAACCAATTGAGTAGATGGAAGTCCTTCTCTATTAGTGAGGGTGTAATTCCCCACTTAGTGAATTGGAAATAACCAAAGGTTGGGTGAGTCTCAACAGTGGATGTAGGTTGTTTAACTGAACCACGAAAAATTGGTCATATGGTGTTAGAGGTTGTTGTGTGAATTTATTATATATGCACTCTCTATCACACAACACACATGTATCTTGATTAATTTATTTTATCCGCTGCAAACATTTTAATTAATCAAGTATTTTACTAAGACCAACAAAATCAGGCATTTTCCTATCCCCCCCACCCCACCCCCCTCTTTTTCCCTCTTCCTTTAGGGAAAACATAGCACACCTGGGAACTTTCAAAGAATTTTACTGTGTGTCATTCTGATTTCTAGAAGTGCGATTTCTGAGTCGTCGTGGGTATCCCTATTTTATTGAATGTTAATTTTTTAAATATTTAAAAGTGTTAAAATATTTCAGACCTTCTGAATTTTTTTGTCAGAATATTTAAGAGTGTTAAAATGAGAAGTCAAAATTTTTCCAAAATATTATTTTAAATTTTGGAATTTTGGAATTTATGTTATTTTTGTCTAAATCACTCAGTTTTTATGGTATATCTAATTTTAAATACCCAATTTATTGGACCAGTTAATTTGTTTTGGTCAGACCTTGAAAATACCCAATTTAAACTGTTGTATTTTAAAAAGTGTGTTTATAGTGTTTAAAGGCAATAAAATAGTAATTTTATTTGGATAAACATGAGTTTTATTAAATATAAGAAATTGGGTGATTATTCACCAACCTACAGCTTCATAGCCGTAGATGGTGTGGGGGATCCTCCATCACTCAACACCAATGGGCGTTTCATTTAAAGGAGGGAAGTGAGAGGAAGGAGTGGGAAGCAAAAAAGATAAAAAAAAGTTACCAACTCTCCCTCTCTCTAACCGATCCTCTTTTTTTCCACTTTATCTTTTCTTTCCTTTTTACTGGTCCTTCGTCTTCTTCCAACGACTGAAGCTTTAAAGGTTTCCCGCGTTTGGGCTAAGGCTTTCAAAGCAGGTCGTTTTCCAGCCGATTTTTACAAATACAGTATCAAAATTCATCTACTCTGAATTTTAGAAACTCTGGGACTATTTTTAAAAATAAAAGGGTTAGTTTTGGACTTCAAAAATTATCTCCAAAGAATTTAGAAAAAATGATTTTTCTTTAATTCTTGAGTTACACCTCTAAAATCTGTTTTGGTTGGTGTCAAAACCTTGTTTTCTCTTCTCTAAGGAGAAAAGATTAACCCCATCTAACTCTTGTGTGTTTACTTTCTGCATTGGGTGTTTACTTCATTGCATTGTACTCACTGGGCCGAAACTCTCCACATGTAGCACAGTGAAAAATGCCACTTGATGACCATTTGTAGCATTACGATATTTTTTTCTCTTCTTTCACCGCTCGGTGGAAAAGGGTTGGGCATTGAGTACTTTTATTTACTTTCAATACTGTACCCTTTGGGCAAAGTCTCAATACTTTCTAGGCGCCAGAAAAATACGAGATTGGGCACTGAGTACTTTCCATTTTTTTTTATTGTGTGTTTTGGATGGCTGATAGCTGACTATTCTGACATAATCAATGAAGTAGCAAGATTTTAGGAGACTCACAAACATTACCCTATTTTCATACTGAAAATCTATATAGGGTTCTTTTGGAAATATTGTATATGTATTTTAATTTGAAATAAATATTTATGGGGTTTCCATATTTTTAAAGATTATGGTGAGAAACTTAAAGGTGGAGAAGGTGAGGAGACTCAACTTAACTTGTGTATTGGGTTTTTGGAAAAACTATTAGATTCTGAGACAAAATTGGGACCCATGGAAATTATAGGATGGAAAAGACCAAGTAAGACCAGGAAGCGAGACTTGACACCTCTTCCATGAAAGGACGAGATTTTTTGTTCTAACTATTAGATCGAAGCACAAAAAGGTGTTAAGGAGCCGAAGCCTACTGGTCTAAAAGGCAGTATGAGACCCATTGGGAGTTTAAAGGATGTTAGGTTCAAAGATTTAGACAAAAGAGTGAAATGTCCAATGATGTTGTTGATAAGCACAGAAAAATTACAATTTTACCTCTAAATATATGATTAGTTTGCTCTTGAATTTTGTTTATTTTGTAATATTATGGTAATATATTTTATTTCTAAAATTATTATTGTTAGTATCTTATATTATTTAATTTTATCTAATTCAGTGTATTTTTGTGTCTTGATAGATTGGTGTATTGCATGGAAAGATTTCCCAAATAATCTATAAATTAACACCAACAAGAAGAGAAGGTGAACCCGCTTGTCCAACCATTGGTGACATGGCAAAATTGCTTCTCTCAAACAAATCAAAGACATTTTAGACCCATCACCGTTTCAAGGCTGAGAAAGTCAAGAAAAACTCCAAACGTTAAATGAAGAAGAGAAAGCAAACCCAATATTTGTTTATTGACAAATGAAATGAAGAATGGAAATGAGAAGGAAGAAGAAAGAAGGCGGAAAATAAGCTTTCTATACAATAGCCATTGTAAAACAGCGTTGTGCAACATATCAGCTACTAGCCAGCAAGAAGAGAGATGGCTGAGATACAATGGAAATCAGCTGAAGGAGAGGCATGGTGTCACTATGTTCACTTCACTTAAAGGGATCTTCAGCCATGGACTTATCTTTGTCAGCTTCTATTTGTCTATTTTAAACATGGTTGAGAGGGTTCCATCATTCAAAGGAGATGGGACAACTGTAAGAAAATCAGCCACCAAAGAGGGAGTTTGGGGAGAGATAACAAGAGCGGTGGGCACCAAGTTGCATTATAGGGACAACAGTAAAACATTGCAGTGTTTTTGGTAAAGCAATAAAGATCTATAAGCAAGCAATCAAGAAGAGAATTGCAGCATAAAAGACTTCAAATAATAGAGCAACGTGTGTGCAAGATGAGGTGTTGTAGTACTTGGCAATTATATGGGTTTTGACCCA